>JAMRYI010001019.1:0-50581 GCA_029231635.1 Ditylenchus weischeri | reverse complement strand
CTTACAAAATGTAAACTCTTAAATTTTTATTTGCTCTTGGCATTTTTATGTTATTTTTCGATTCACTAAACACAAAAACTTCCCAATAGACATTCAAAAATTTTATTTTTGGTCCCCAAGCTTATTTTTTAGCTGTTTGGTATCTAACAAAAATCAGCTTGGGGGACCAAGGCATCCAAAAATAAAATTTTTGTGGTCATGGATATCGGGGTGTTTTTAGTGTTCAGCGCATAGAAAAACACGGAAAAATGCTAAAATCGAATAAAAATTTGGAGGGTTTACATTTTACAATTCGATCGGTCCCCTGTTAGTTTTTTTTGTTTTTCTTACATTACAGGCCTTTCATGTTCTTGAGTGGTGATGTACAAGAATTCACCGATCTATCTCTAGAAGTAGAACGAGAATTCGATGAAAATTTTGACTATATACTTCAACACTTTTCATTTCTCTATGCAAAACCAGATCAGACCGGCCTTCTATTTGCTCCAAAGCCTATTGCTCAGTTGGTAACTGCTTCGATACCCTTCCCGATTTGCACAAACATATTTGTTCTTGTTTTTAGTATCTAAAATGGGCGGCCAAAGCAATGTGTAATGTTGAGTTAGAGCAATCTTTTGGACTCATTTTCTACATGGATAAGTGTGAGACCAATCTAGACTGTTTGGAAAAAATCGAACCCCCCTCAAGGATATTACTTTGATGAGGTGGACTTGGAAAATGATTTAGACATCATAACCAATACCTATGTCTTTGAGCCTGGTCAAAGGGACCAATTCATGTATGTTTTTTATTAAAAGCGCCTTTAGTTTATAGATTTATAGCTAAAAAAATCTAAAGACAAACCATATGACTACCCTGAGCATGGTTGTCAAAACCGCTAAAATTATGGTTAATTTGAAAAATTAACTATTCGCTATTATTTTTGGGGAATAATTTAGCAATATTTTATCGGTTATTCTACCACATTTTGTCGCCTGTTAGGCCAATTTTTTTCGCTTAACACGTACATCGACTCCGTTTTGTCATGTCAACAGCACTATTTTCTATATTTTAGCTATTCCAACCATGTGTGTATCTATTGAATACACTTATTGAACTACAAACTATTTTATTGAATAAAGAAAGTATAAGCTAAAATATACCTGATCCGATTTTTTGTGGTCTTAAGCTACTTTACAGTAGTGAGCGTGGTTATTGCCTCAATTTTCATGGATTTCGTGCACTCAGCTACTTTTTTTAGGCTTACCCTGCCCTTTTAGCCAATACGCACACTTTGACGGTTTATTTTATTGCTTTTCAGATAAATGTCACAGGTTTAAGTGAGAGGGTGTCAGAAGCCATGTCGAAGATATTCAGCAATCGTGAGATGCAAATATTGGTTAGCTTGGTCTTCTTTGTTTAGCTTTGAGATCGTGTTTTTCAGGATCTTCTATTAGTAATTTTAGGTTCGCCATTTAGGTAAATTCGACTTTCTTACAACTTTCAATGCAACTGCATAAATCTGCACAAGATCATTAATGAGTGTAACCTTCAAGTTAGAAGTTTTTGTATTTATGGAAACTATTGACTTTGTCGGGCTGTATGTGGTCATAATGCCGCTCTCTATGTGCCTTCGTGCTCCATGCCCATTACAGTATGGTTAGGCCTTGGTAACATAACTGTTGAAACACGTTAACTTTAACAGGCTGCATAGCGAGAGTTCTCTATTCTGATACAGTCAAACCCCGATATAGTGCGACCCCTGGTGACCAAACAAAATTCGCACTATAACGAGACTCGCACTGTATCGGGACTCGCACTATCGAAACTTTTAAAGACTTTTGACCAAATGGGTCGAGCTCAAGGTCGCACTATATCGGGGTTCGCACTATATCGGAGTCGCACTATATCGGGGTTTGACTGTACTCACATCACTCATTTTCAGATCTTTTCGAGAATCAGCTGACCCCTGTTTGACGACTTTTATTAAATTAATGACTTTTGGTTGACCTGCGACACCTGCTGATCCACGAAAAGATCTGAAAATGAGTGATGTGAATATCAGAATAGAGAATTCTCGCTAGGCTGCATCTTAAAGCTAACGCGCTCCGACAGTTATGTTACCAAGGCCTAGCCATACTGTCTCGGGTTTGGGGCATGAAGGCACATAGAGAGTTGTGCTTCAACCAGATACAGCCCGACAAAGTCGATAGCTGTCACACAATTTCTGATTTATCGCTACGTGAGTTACGAGTTCTTTTTAAAGCTGTATGCGGTATTAATGGCTCGTTCAAAAACCCGGAGTTGTAGTCGAAGTTAGAGTCAGAGTTGATGTAAAATGTGTTCAAGATCCAGGTTGAACCTCCAACTCCAGGTTTATGAAGGATCCATAATGGAAGCTGTATAAAAGTTAAATTTACCTGACCAGTAAACCTGATAATCACAACAGGTCACAACAGCGTCTCGAAGTAAAAAATAAATAAATAAGCCAACCGATGACCACACTCTATGATTTTTGAACATCCTTGACATAGTCACTCACCCAGTGGAAGCTTACTTCTCGAAACATCTTAAGTATTCAACAAAACTAAAAATATCAAACCTCGACTTGTTGAGTATTGCCCTCGACATCCTGACAGACGACTCGACCACTAGGCTTACCATCCTCCAGTAGGCGTCGAATCGGCTCACGAACTCCTTGCTACTCTACACGGCATCGTGTTTCATCGTTTTCTTCATCAAAAGATTCCCAAACACAATGCTAAGAACATATGATAAATGATGCTGATTTCCTACATTTGTTCGTATAGGGCTTTTAGGTGAAGGCGTATCACTCATGGTTGGAATAGCTAAAATATAGAAAATAGTGCTAAACTTAAGAATACCCACCCCACTCAACTTAAGTATACCATATTCTCAATTTAATTTAGATACCCACCCCACTCAACTTAAGTATACCCACCCCTTTGTATTGCTTCACTTTTTTCACTGTGTTGTCTTTTTCTATGATATACGTCCTGTCGAGAATACAAATTTTAAGATGTTTTATTTATGATGTTACTCAACTTGTATTTTCATTTCACTAACTTAAGAATACCCACCCCAGTTGAGTGGGGTGGGTATACTAAGTTGAGTGGGGTGGGCATTCTTAAGTTGAGTGGGGTGGGTATACTTAAGTTGAGTGGGGTGGGTATTCTTAAGTTGTCTAAATAGTGCTATTGACATGACAAAACGGAGGCGATGTACGTGTCAAGCGCAAAAATTTGGCCTGGAAAACAGGCGACAAAATGTGGTAGAATAACCGATAAAAAATATTCGCAAATTTAGCGAAAATTTAAAATTTAGCGAATAGTTAATTTTTCAAATTAACCATAATTTTAGCAATTTTAGCGGTTGTGACAACCATGTTATTCGAAGTTGAATTTACGAATGGTTGGATCGATATATTCTCTTTATTAATCAACTGTTTTTAGGTAATTAATTAAAATTGTTGGCTGAAACTTAAAAAAAAATTATAAGATTTCACCGGTCTGCGCAAAGCCTTGACAAAATTTTCCAAAAAATGGTGCAATTTTCACGACTCACCAGTACACTAGTTTGGACACTTGTTTTTGTCATATTCCTATTTTCCGTGAGAAAATACGGTACTTAGGAGGGGTATATGTGGGTAGATTAGTGAGTTTATGGGTACGCTTTGCAAAAAGTGCAGATAAAAGACATAAAATTGGTTTTTGGAAAAGAATTGACCTCCAGGTAAGGTACAAACAGAAAAGTACCAAAAGTACTCATAGTTGAACGCTCGTTACGGTCAGCCTTTCCTGTTTTAAATTTAATTTTTTTGCCTTCCAATTTTAGAGCCAAGTTAAAACACTTGCCTTATTCCTTGCTCAGAGAATCTAAATCCAACAAATTGGTCTCATTTGAGTTGCTAGATCCCAGCGGCTTTCTCAACCACCAATACACTTTGCCCGAATTCAGGAATAGAGGCTTAGGATCACTGGTGGAAAAAGATATGTGCAAAAAGTGTTTGAGGTGTCTTTTGATACTTTTTTTACTTTGGCTAAACTGCACAATTAAGAACAGTTCGAAAAAAGGGTTTTGACCACTTTTTCGCGCTTCTCGACCCCTAAAACGGCAGGACTGCAGTATATGTCATAGCTCAGAAATGGCCAGAAACATCTTTTTTCAAAGTTTTAGCACCTGAAACGTGCTTACAACACGTTTTTAGGGCGCGGACGGATATTTCCGACCAGTTTTTTTTAAATTTTTTTCGAACCACAGGGGGGTATCCAAGTTTAGTCCCCCAAGCTAATTAAACCTATATAGAGTATTCTACTTCGTTTTGGTCACAGGAGCCAGGCAAAAAGAGTCTCTATCTGCATTATCAATCAAGAGTCAATCTCGGAATTATGTCTAAGGTATGTTCGGAGGCGCAGGGGGCTTGGTGGCTTGGGGTTGAGATGCGCACACCCACATACCTTAGACACAAATCACTCGAAAGATACTCTGGATGCATAAAAATGTATGCATACCAGAGTTTCTTTATGCGTTAGGACCCAGTTAACAAAACTATGTTCAAATTGCATCTTTTGGGGGGTTTTAGCACAATTGGATGCGTTGAAGGAGCAGAAAATGAGTCTCTACGAAAGTTGGAAGAAAATTGAGAAGTGTAACCAAATTGTCCACGATCTGAAGCTGAAGGTTGTGCAGGGACCGACTGATTTCAAGGGCTTGAATGTTGATTTGCTATCCAATCCAATGATTGTATGCAGAATCGGTGTTGGGGAAACCGAGAAGGTGTGTTTCAGTAAATTACACTCATATAGTCGTATTGATTTTCAGATAAAAGAGCATATGCTGGAAACTTTTCATCTGGAAGGACTTCAAGGACTGCGCAAATCAGAGAAGCAGGATGTCTTTCTGCAGTTCGACAATCAGTTGAATGCTCGAAAAGCTTTTGCCGCGCTTCATGATCTGAGTAGGCTTTTTCAAATCCTTCCGTGCCGCACATGGTTGTCAATTTCCTCCGCAGAGCCGTGAATCGGCCTGAGTGACAACAGAACCCGACGGATGATGACTTCAGTGACGCGCTTGAAAAATTGTTCACGTGATCAAGGTAGCGATGGAAACACCAACATCCTTGTTTGTTTTTTCGAAATTACGTTATCCAAACCCTTGTTGTCACTGTTTCTGTTGACGTTGCATTAGTGCTTTCCACTTTATTTTGTCCGAGTTTAGACTAGGAATATTGCCAAACAAATGTGTTGAGATGTACAACGTGGACTTACTCAAGGCATGCTCCAAAAGTACTTTCTGGAAGAAATGGATGGATGGTCAAGGACAAGATATTGCTTTGACTTTCATTCAACATAAACTTTTGGAGAAATGATTAAAGAAAAGGGAAATTATCAATGTGTGTTCATGTCTGTGTGAATTGAACTAAAAGTTCTGCCATGTACCCATGTACTTCAAACTGAATTAAATAATAAGATGAGCTCTATATAAAGCCCCTCCAAATAAACTTTTTTATTTCGGACTAGGATGAACACCCACTAATTCTGAGTTAGATTTAGCCCCATCGATATCGGACATTTTTTCGTTTTTTTGCAAAAATTTTTGCCTTGGAAGATCAAGGTCATATTTCAGGTTCCGAAAAATTCTGGGCGACCTTGGTTACCCCAAGGCAAATACTTTTGCGCTAAAATTTTTCGCAAAAATGCTCAAAACATGGTGGAAACATCAAAGAAAAAATATAAGGCCGTTCTTAGAAAAAAAAATCTGGTTAAATTTAAAAGTGCTTGGTCCCTCTTGTGGTTTTGGCTAAATCTGTGACATAAAAGTTTTGCCCATTTGTGACACAAAAAATGCATTTAAATCATTTTTGAGACAATTTAAAAAAAAATTTTTATTGAAAAAGGCAGCTTTTGGAACCAAGACAAAAGTTAGATTTTTCCAGTGTTTCGATGAGGACGATTTTTTAGCCTGTGAGTGAGAGTGAGAATGAAAAAATTTATCCTCACAGCCTGTGAGTGAGATTATCACTGAGTGAGCTCACTGAGATTCTCACTCGCAGTGAGCTCATCGAAACACTGGATTTTTCGCAAAAAAGACAACATGGGGACCAAGGCATTTTTTTAACACATAAAGAGCCAAAAAATGCTTTTTCGTGTATTTTCGGTAGGATCAACTTTGCAATTTTTATATGAATTTGCCAAAATTGGCGAGTATGGCCAAAATTGGCCCAAACTTGACATCCAACTTTTGGTTAACTTGGGCATTTGGCAACCCTAATGCATTCTAGCAAATTAGTTATTCGTCAAATTTTTTTGTCATATTGCGATAAAAGTAGCAAGAATGTTGGCAGGAGTACACTATTTGGGGTTGCTCAAAAGTGCGTTTTTCAAGGGAAAGTATGTCTCAGGCCCTAAAAACGATGGAAAAGGCAAAAGAAAGTGTGGGAAGGACGTTTTTCGAAAAAAAATTTCTCGATTGCCTTGGTCCCCCTGTGGTTTTTGGTCATTTTTGCCCTGGTCCCCCGATTTCCTAGTGCGGTATTTTATTCCGTTTTGGCAACTGGAGCTGTGCAAAAAGAGACTCTATATGCATTTTTGATCAACAGTACTTTTCGGAATCATGTCTAAGGTAAGTGAGTGCGCACATCTCTAACTCTCAAGCTCCCTTCGGGGACGCAAGGGGCTTGGAGTTGAGATGCGCACACCCACATACCGTAGACAAGTGACTCTGGTATGCATGAAAAAATCATGCATACCAGAGTTTCTTTATGAAGTAGGCCCCAGCTAACAAAACTATGTTCAAATCCCATCTTTTAGGGTCTCTATGTACTCTTTTCGGGAGGTTCGATATTTTATTAATAAAGTCGTTTGAATAAACTTTTTGCCTTGGGCCACTAAGCCAAAAAGTTGATTTTTGGTCAAAAATGTTTTCCAAAAATCAACTTTTGGGTCAATCGAAAACACCTTTTTTCAGCGCTTAAAAACTACTTAGAAGTGATAAAACACGACTTTGAAAAAAAAAATTGTTGGGGGTGGTTTCCCTAGTAGCGCCGAATAAAAGATAATGTCTAATTCTAAAACAATTGATATTTTATTAATAAAGTCGTTTGAATAAATTTACTCATCAAATCTAAAATACAATAAAAGCGAGCACATCTAGATGGATAAACACCCGATCCTCGGTTTACCAAGCTAGCTGACCATATGTTTAGTTGATTAATTTACAATTACATGAGCTAGTTATTAAAATGATTGTTGATACCATAAGTTTCTGCTTTACAATTATTGGTTTTCACGCTATTGTGTGCTGTGTGCATTCGTTCTCTGCATTTCTGCTCCATTTCTTCTCCGCAATTTTCATCTAAAAACAATAATTCAAGGCCGCAAATTGTGCTTTTCTTCAATAATGAAATTTTTTCATAATCTTAAAAAAATTATAAATTGACTATATTTTGAAGGTTTCCAATATTTCCTGTTTATCCAACTTTACTTTTTTACTTTAGAGCTCAGCCATAAACTATTTTTGACTGACAGCGGGATGGTGGACTGGTTGCAGTGCAAATCTTACAGGGACTGGGGATTATATGGCCCTGACATGTGTGTCAAATATTTAAGCAAATTTAACCCTTTTTGACTAAATAAACTATTGGTCAAAAATCGAAGTTCTTTAGTGTTGGAAAGTTTTATTTAGGAGTGAAATATAAATTTTTGTTATTAAAATGAGGTCAAAAAGTGGTTGTGATCAGGGTGGCCATATTATTTTTTGGAAAAGAGGGTATGCGATCACAAAAAGAGAGCATTTACAAGTAAACTTTTGAAAAAGAGGGGCATCATGAATATTTCTACTACGCAACACTTAAACTAGTTCAACGTGCGAAAAATTGCACAAAAACGACACTCAGAATTTTTTGTTTGTTCGTTTTGTTTGTTCGTCAATTACTGGAGATATAGGCGCCTATCGGCGCCTATATCGTATTTTGAAATTCAAATATCAAATATCCACTTTTCACTTTCAAGGGGCAAAATCTCAATTTTTTTCACAGCAATCTTCAAATCTGATTGCGAAAGGTCCTCCGCCATTAAAAGAGCTTTCTAATGAGCACAAACATGCAAATAAAATTATTACACTAAAAAGAGTTTTTCCTTGTGACCAAATGGGCACTCATAAGATTAGCCCTGAAAACCACCACTTTTCACTTTCAAGGGGCAAAATCTCAATTTTTTTCACAGCAATCTTTAAATCTGATTGCGAAAGGTCCTCCGCCATTAAAAGAGCTTTCTAATGACTACAAACATGCAAATAAAATTATTACACTAAAAAAAGTTTTTCCTTGTGACCAAATGGGTACTCATAAGATTAGCCCTGAAAACCACCACTTTTCACTTTCAAGGGGCAAAATCTCAATTTTTTTCACAGCAATCTTCAAATCTGATTGCGAATTGTCCTGCGCCATTAAAGAGCTTTCGAATGAGTATAAACATGCAAATAAAAATATTACACTAAATCCTTTGTGACCAAACATGTACTCAAATTGGCGACAGACGTTCCCCGTCCCAAATACTATATAGAGATTGAAAGACTGGTTATCAAATCCATTCGCAAAACACAACAAGAAAAAAGAAAACAACAAAAAGTGTCAAACACAACAAGTAAAGCATTCCGTTCATGTAGAATTTTTACTCGATTTTGCAATTTTCTTCCCTCTTTTTGTCAAATAAAAAGGGGGCGAAAATTTAAAAAAAAACACCCTGGTTGTGACGGTTAAAATCTCGAGATTTTGACAATTTCTGAAAACTGATTCTTTAGCTCTTTTTTCACCATTTTTGGAGTCTTTGACCTACTATTTGCGCATAATATCTCACCAAGTTACCACTCAAAATGTAGCTTATCCTCATGTAAACAGAATAAAAAAAAAGATATTTTTGTAGTTGTTCGGTGTTCTCAAAGGTTCTGTCCATTTACTTTAAATGAAATTTTTGCGGCATTGTGTTTTTTTCTAAATTTTCTTGGCAGATTTTTGCAAGTTGACGTCTCATTTTGTAGTCTAGATTTTCAGCTACAAAATGAGAGGTCAACTTTCAAAAACTTGTCAAAAAATTAATAGAAAAAACACAATGTCACAAAAATTCAGTTGAAAAAACGGAACAAACTTTTGAAATAACCTAATATAAAAGACACCCTATTTTCGAAAAGAGGTGCAGTTACATGGAGGTTCGAATGTATGGTGGAATGCAAGGGGCAGGGTCAATCTCGAGAACTCTAAATTATTATATTTCACTGTTTTTCCTAATCTTGTTTGCTCCGCCAAAAACAATACAACAACAACTAAAATGAGGATGTATGGGCTGAAAACAGGCCAGTGATTCATCCACCAAACGGGGGGAGGGGATGATTGTACAGGCTGGGCAAGCTGGGTGATGCTTTTCTCTGCTTTTTTGTTTGCTTCCTTGGCGCAAATTTATTGCACAAAGCAATAAAAAATAAATACATGCACAAATATGGCCAACCACATGAAGATGCTTACAATAAATGTTGGTTCTTCATTTTATATAACAGATAAAGTTTTTTACAGTTATTTTTTGACAGTCCGGTCCCTGAAGGTTTTAATGATTGCGACTTTACCACTCGTGTCTGAAAATGACCACAATTTTGAAGTCTTAAATAGATTACAAACGGCATAAGGGCGTTTGAGCAAAAAACTTTGGTTTTTTTTAATTTTTGGCGCTCTGTCTTTAACACTTTTTCGGTTGGGGGCCCTTTTTTCATGAACTATTAATTTACTTTGAATATTAGTGCCAGACCCCAAAAAAAGTGAGCAAGACATTTCTTAACATACGCTGGCCTACCCTGAGCTTAAATGCCTAACAAGGGACGGACCCTGACTGTCACCTGGGGGAACTTCGATGAAATTTTTTTCTGCGTATTCTTGAAGAGCGCACCCAAATCTGGCTCCCCAGCTCTGAAGGTCCACAGAAGATGATGATTTTTATAACTGACCCACGGACCATGGGTTTTTCCTGAAATTTTTGTTGGCTTTCAGCTCGGGAACCAAACTCACATGGGATTTGGGCACGCTCTAGAAAAAAAACCCGCATAAAGAAATTTATCGAAAAATCTCCAGGTCACAGTCAAGGTTCCTCCCTTGTAAGCTTAATAAAGGGCAAATTAAGTGTTACGATAGAAACCAAACAAGTGCCCTGTCTTTTTGTGTTTATATGGCCAGCGATAGCTTGCGACATTTCAAATTGCGACAAATTAAGTTGAGACAACAATTCCAAATGAGATTCGTAATTCAAATAATAATTTCGCTGGCAGTTTTTATGCCTATAATTTTTTCGATTGTATGATTTTGTAATTCTCCGAAAAATCTCCTGGGAGCTCTCCTGAATTCTCCATGAGAAATTATCCGGAGAATTCTCCAATTGTTTAATGCTCCATATCGTCGTGCCGATGGGTCGGCAAATTATAACAAGGTATTGGCCAATGTCGACAACTCTAGTGCAGGCAACTCTGGTTATGACGTCAACCCTCAAGTTCGTTCCCACCTTTGGCCCGTCACTTTTTTAAACTCTATTTTTCAACTTTTTGCCAAATCTAATTTAACAGTCTATTCCGAAATATTGCAAAGACAGTTTAGTCCGAAATATCCCGGTCATTTTCGAAGACACGCCGCTCTCTTTATAACGTCACACTTCCACCCCCCCCCCTCAGCTCCTGCGGCAGCTGTAAGAAAGCGCGTTCAATTCTTCGACGAAGTTCAGCCATATTCGCAATAGGTGTTGTGTAGACAATGCTTTTGACCCATCCCCAAAGCAAGAAGTCGCACGGAGTCAGAAAACAAGATTTATGAGCAAGTTTGATGTCATTAGCTTTCCTAACGATCTTTCGAATACTCCTTCTCCGGAGAAAAAAGACCGCGAAGGTTTTAAAAGTTACGGCAAAAAACAACTTGGGAGACAAAATTGCGCCACCCTGTAGTATGACGTTGTAAAGAGAGCCGCGGGTCTTTACGGCTAAACTTTCGTCAGTTACTAAAAAAACCTTGCAAAATCATAGTCCTTGCAATGTTTCGGAGTGGACTGGGAAATAAGGCGAACAACGCTAAAAATTGATGTAAATTTTTTTGTAAAAAAAGTGTCGGACCGTAGGCGGGAACGAACTTGAAGGGGTGACGTTATAACCACAGTCGACTGTATCTCTCAAAAACTATTTTCCACACACTGTTTCAGCTGATTTTGTTGGAAATATCAGTAATGATCAGGCAGTCTAATTTCATATGCCAAATGCATAACTGACACCCAACAAACAGCATCCAGCACAAAAAAATACAACATACTCACCAGCCGACCACCTACAAATGGCCACTGATAAGCAGCCGAGTGGTGAGTTGGGTGTGTGTTTTCTAGGAATTCCTTATTTTTGCTCCAAAAAAGAAATAAAGGAAAGGTGAGAGTGATTCACAAACACTCTTGCTTCCTACAACACATATATTTCCTCACAAAATTTTGTGTTTTAGAAAGTGCTGCTGATCCAGCCGGTCAATTCAGTTCTACTAGTATAGAGTGTGCCTCTGCGCCAGTGCCATCCTTGGAAAGCGCTCGCCTGAGCCCTCCCTGACCATCTTGTCCCGTCCAGATACCAGCCCGGGAATAACCAGTGTCAGTGAAGTGCCTGTTGGAGAAATCATGCCTAGTTCTGGTGTGCCACCCACTACTCACACCAAACCACCCCTGAGATTTGACAGAGAATTTCATAACGACCCTAATAACCAACTCAAGCTTGTTCAATTGGTAGGTTTATGGACAGAAAAATCATTTTTAAGGTACTTATTCGGTTGGGGCAGGTTTTTCACTGATTTAAAATAGTGTTTGAACGTCTTCTAAGAAATTTATATGTACTAAAAACGAGAAAAGTTGTTTTACGATATTTTTCTACATTAAAAGATGATTTTTCGAAAAAATTTTTGACCAAAATTTCACTTTTTGCCTTAGAGTTAAGGCAAACTTCCTACTAAGTGTTTACGTTTTGGTCATGGACTGGGAAATAGGCTATGCATTTTTGATCAAAATTTGCTCGGAATTATGTCTAAGGTAGTGAGTGCGCGCATCTCTAAACAAACAAACCCCCTGCGCCCCTTCAGGGCACGAGAGGCTTTATTGCTTAGGGTTGAGATGCGCAAACCCTATCAATCATAGACATAAATCCTCAGTGACTCTGGATGCATGAAAATGTATGCATACCAGAGTTTCTTTATGCAGTGAGCCCCAGCTAACAAAACTTATGTTCCAAATCCCATCTCTCAAGACATTTTTTGTTAAATGATCAGCTGTTGTATTCTTTTCTTACAGTACAAATGATTTAGAGAAAAGAAAATGGAAGATCTGAAAAACTTCAACCTGAATACAAAGACTTTAAATGCGAATAGTGTGTTACAACTGTCTTGTTGTTGTTTTGTTGAATGAAACTATGTTTAAATTCCATCTTCTTGTGGGTAGCCAGGTATCCTTTCAGTTTGAACTACCTTGGGGACCAAGGCGAAATTCGAATTTTGGCCAAATTTTATTTTAAATATTCAATTTTTATGTAAAGTGTGTCAGAAAATCACCTAGTTCTGGTTTCCACCCACTACTAAAAACCACTTAGAAGACGTTTAAACAGATTTCTAAACCAGTGAAAAACCCGCCCCCAATTGAATAAGAAAACATTTTTAAATTGGTATTTAAGGGATAGACGAATGTTTCAGGCTCCATTCCAAATCATCTTTTTTTTCACGACTTAGGTAAAAAGGGGATAGGACATATTTGTAGTTAAGCTTTTCCACTAGATTTTATTTAATTTTTGCCCCTGGTTTGGATAGTCTACTTAAAAACAGGCGGTCTTGGAAAAAAAATCAGACATTTACGGCTTCCTTTTGAAATTGTTCTACCCTGGTTTTAATATTCGAGCAGACCTGTGCACGGGTCGGGATTTTCAAAACCCGGGCCCAACTTTTAAAATTCCGTTCAGGACGGGCTCGAAAACTCCGGGCCGGGCTCAAAAAACTCCGGGCCGGCCCGGAAATTCTTGTTCTAGATATTCTTGGAAATTCTTGGCTTAGATATATCTCATAAAATCCCGCCTTTTTTTAAATTTTATACAAAAATGGAGCCATGAATTTTCCTAACAACCTATCAACTGACTTTTATAAATTTTCAAAAGTTGCAGAAAAAAGTCTCTGTATAGAGCAAATTTTTGAAAAAATTCGTCTTATACAAAAACCTTTTTCTGCATCTTTTTTGAAATCTCATAAAGTCAGTTGATAGCTTGTTAAAAGCTAAGATCCAGGGCTACTTTTCAGTATAAAAATTGAAAAATAAATAGAAAGAAGATGGTAAAATGGCTCGAAGTAAAAAAAAATTGCGAATTGACGGAGTAAATCAATAATTTGACTGGTGAAATTAGTTACAGCCATCCGTCAATCAATGAAAAAGAGTCTAGAAAGTTTATTTGCGGAATCAATTTTCTCTGTTTCTGTTAGGAAGTCATTGGAAAATAGAGATAACACATTCGAGTGATGTTGAATAATACAGCTTGCCAAGCTATTTTCTTGCTTTTTTCGAATATGTTTGGAATTGCACTTACAGTTGACTATACTGACTATACGAGCCGGGCGCAAAGAAAAAATTAAGCTCCGGGCTGGGCCGGCCCCAAAAATATGTCCGGGCCGGGACGTGAAAAAATGGGCCCGTGCACAGACCTGGATTCGAGTCGAAATTTGAGGCATACCGACAGAAACATCGGCAGTAATAGACCCCTCATACCCTTCTCTATAGGTAGCAAACAAAGGAAGAAACCAATGCCAAAAGTTAGACTCCCTTTGAAACTGTGAGGTGAGACTTTCGAAAAGACTGGCAATTAGACTAGGAATCGGATCTGCTAAGGACATTTGCTCTAGCTCGATTTTTAAGCCATAAATCTTACTTTTAACTATCTAGTTTTTAGGCTACCGGGGCTTTCGCGTTTGTGCTCACCAACAATTGCTATCCCAACCAATATGCAGGCTATTGTACCAACACCCTCTACTCATTCTTCCAATTGTTCAATGTGGTGTGTGTGCACAGTTTCTTTTTCATTGGCACCACTATTTTGGCACTATGCTCCTTACTTAGTGTTCCCGATGCCTATTACAGATACAACTTCCCACTTCTTGTAAGTTAAAATGGCAAGTATGATCCAAGGAAGAGAATTCCCAGGTCTTTGGTCAAAATTACCCGGACCATATACCCGGGTCCGCAAAAAACCCGCTTACATGGGAACCTAGTTAAGTCAAATTACCCAATTACCCTAAGCAACTGTGTTTTTGTCTGAAGTGTTACGTACATGGCTCAAAAAATTTTGCCGTCGGCGGTGAGACTATGGTTGTCGCCATGCAGGCCGCACTTCGGAAATGAAACCGGGTATGCTAAGCAAGAAACACACTGAATATTTTGTTTGATTAAAAAACACCTTTGGTGAGTCGATTGTGAGTGAAAAAAATTTCGGGTACTTTTTGGTTATCCGGAAAACATTTGTAAACTCGTATTTTATTTCCATACTTTAAAGCCCAAAACTTGGCATCGACATCTGCACCGCCACCGGCGGTGCAGATGTCACGGTGCAGACAGGCACCGACTTAAAACATCGGTGCCAACATTGACCAATAAAGCTAAATTGAACTATACCCCCACATCTCAATACAACCTTAATTCCGTGCTCGGACCCTTTTCTAATTAGCTTCGAAGTGAACGTTGCCATTCCTCGAAATAGTGTTTAAGGAAAAACTTAAAACACCAAAATGTCATAACACATGAAAGCACTAAAGCACTAATCTATACAACTAACGAGAGAAAATTTGCTCTGCTTCTAAAAGATACAGCAAAACCATTAAAATTTAAATATGAAGTGACTAAATGCACACCCGTTAGCAAATCTTCTAGCTTTATATAATCCTTACCACATTTCTTGCACCGTCGAGAAAGGGAAACGATCCCATGCACATCAAGGAAAGCGAGAAGGGCGTTTGAGTCATCAGATAGTCGATCCAATTTTGCCAACGTCCATCCTGTTGCAGTCGATCTTCCATGGCGTCGGAGAGCCATCTATAAGAAAAAAAGGATATAAATTTGAGCATAAGCAGAAGAAAGAAACAAAATGGTCACTATGAGAACAAAGTCTATAAAATGACTAAAGATAGATTACACAAAGTTTTTTGCGCTTTTATAAAACTGAATAAAAATGTGGAAACGGGTTCAATTGAGATGTGGGGGTATAGTTCATGTGCTCCACCAATAAAAATGCTAAATAAAGTGTGAAAATGTTAGATAAAAGAGGGTGATTTTTTAAGAAAAAATCGTAAGCGACAGTACAATGAAAAAATTTATTCTATAATGAAGGTTAGATAGGGCAATAAAAAGATTTTCGCAATAATATCTGACAACAGTCAACTTACAATGTGTAATTTGTTATAATTAATACGAAATCTTTTCCTAAACAACTGTGGTCCAGTTTTCTCATTGTGCCCGATGGTATTCAAGGTAACTCTTGAGAAAAGTTGTTCGACACTTGCCGAAGTTACAAGGCAAGACAGTCAACGCTAGTTGTGCTAACTTAGGCATTAAAAAAAGGGGGCAAAAGTACATGATTAAAGTACACTATTCAGGGTAGCCCAAAAGTCCGTCTTTTAGGGTGTGAGCATGTTTTAGGCCGTGAAAACGATAGAAAAGACGAAAAAAGGTGTGGGAAAGATATTTTTCAAAAAAAAATTTTGCTTTGGTCGCCATTGTGTCATTTGACCGGTCAAATGACAGCAAATGACCAAATATCGGTCATTTTATAGGACCAAGCATTTTTGTATCTTGTGATCAATTTGTCAACCATTTCTTCAAAACTTTTGTAATCAAGGTCAATTAAAAGCATCTTTATTCTACATAACAATTCGATAATCAACCAAAATCAAAGTATTCTACTTCATCAAAAATTTCCTCTTCAATTTGTGCCTCCTGTTCTTGTTCAGATTCTTTCTCCCCTGCAGATTGCTTAAAAAGACAAGCGTTCTCCAGCATCAAGTTATGTTTGGTGAACGTAACTTTAGAGGCTGTGTCGACCTTCATCCTTCAACCGAACAATATACAAACCAAACCACCAAAATAATAAAATCCACAAACCTGTTCCGAAGCTTGGTGTGAATTCCGCCACGAAGAGACCAGTTTCTTTCTGTTGGCGCAGCTGAGAGGGGGGGAGGGGGGTGTTCGGGTGTATCCACGTAGTTCGCGGTACCCGCTCATGGTTCGGGTGTATCCACGTGGTTCGGGGTACTCGCTGGTAGTTCGGGTGCATCTTTGTGGTTGGTATACTCGCTGGTAGTTCGGGTGTATTCACGTGGTTCGGGTATCCGTTGGTGGTTCGGTACGCTGGTGGCTTGCTTGTGGCTGACATCTCTACTGAAAGTGAAGGAATAGTGACTGTCGGAACATTAAATGACATGAACTGCTTTGAATCAAAACTCAATGGGCAACAATATTTCGTTGGAAGATCATAAGATTCAAAATTATGATTTGACCGAAATTCCCTTGACGGTCAAATGTTAATAAATGACCGGTCATTTGACCGGTCATTTGACCATTCAGCAACCCTAGTTTTTAGTCACTTTTGACTAAGTCACTTCCGTTGAACCTGAAAAGATGGAATTTGAACATAGTTTTGTTAAATTAGGCCTATCGCATAAAGAATCGAAAAAAATCCTAAAGAAAAGGATCTCGAAAAAAATCCAATGCCAAAAAGGATCCTCATATTAATTACATTGCCAACAATGACTAAAGCTGAGTAGTTAGTCTGGATCAAAGAAATCTTGATTCAGAATATTAAAAATGAACATTGAGCCTGCTCAAATCAAATTTGAATCGATATTTGCAAAAGTTTTAAGCTTATTAACTCTTTTCTTAGTAAAATCTGTCGTTTTTTACAAAAATGCCAATTTTTCTTAAAATCGATCATAATTTCGTTGAAAACCCGATAAAAAATACGGCACCACCTTAAAAAATTTTCGCACCGGCACCAGCATCGGCACCGAAATATTTTTGGCACCGCACCGGTGCCAATTCAATATTCGGCACGGGTGCCTTTACCACACTGCTTCTAACGTGAAGAAATTAAGGTAAAAATGGCAAAGGAACTGAAGAAGTGATGTTCCCCGGATAGCTGAAAAGTACCGAATTTCGGCGGTTAGAAAAATATTGTGCATAGACGTTTACCGTATTCTCTATTAGTTCCACATGTGGGATTATTTTCAATCGTCGAAAATCGGAAAAATTTGGGGTCGATCTCGAGATTTTGGGTGAAAATCCAAAATCAAAAACAGAATCAGTAGAGCTCGTGGGAGTTAAGACAATGCAATAAACAGCTTTGTTGAATTTTTCTCTGAGATGAGATACAGGTCCTCAAAGTTGGGGGTGTGGGTTTAATAGAGAGTGTGGAACTAATAGAGAGAATACGGTAAGCTAATTCTTTTTTAAAGGGGCATACCAGCGCGTTACACTACAATTAAGACGGGGACCAGCAATTTCTTTCTCTCATGACTATTTTCTATAAGCGTTCTACCTGATCCGACAAAAGTTTTCTGCCTAGTTTTTAAAAGTAAGATAAGGGTATAAATATCAGATCTGACATGAAACGAGTGAAAACAAGGACGATTTTTGAATAATTGCTGGTCCCCGCCTTAATATGCAGTGTAACGCACTGGTATGCCTCTTTAAGCTTATTAATCTATTTTTTCAATAAAAAATTAAGTTCACGCCTTTTTGATTATTTTTACTTTTTGAGACACACGCTTGATCCCTTCCTAAAGGACGCTGGAATTTTTTAGAAAAGAGTAAAGGCAGACAAAAAAAATTTAAAGAGGCTCGAATCCAAAAAATGCAAAAATAGCTGGAACGCCACTATGCTGGAAAAGAGAGCAACATAATGTCCTTATAAGAATAAATATCGTAAAAATGGGCTAGACACATTCCGTATTTCACACAGCCGAACTCCGTTATAAAATCAAACTTCGATATAGTGGCTCCTCTCGGGACTAGACCCAGGGGCCACTATATCGAGGAACAGTGGCACACCCGATACAACGGCACCTTGTTTTAATCCGATTTGTTTGGCCGATAAAGAAAGTTAACAAAGCTTACCTCTGATATATTGGCACTTTGGACCGGTCCCTATAATGGAAATCCGACTATACTTAGCAGACTTTTTAAATTTAATTACTTTGAATCAAGATCAATTACATATATTTTTTTCCAGGAGAAATTCTATACTACACTAGCCTCAGCAATGTATTTATTGGCATGTTCAGTGGTGGTAATCAACGTTTTCCACGTGATTCCACAAAATTTCAGTTTTATCTGGCTTTTCCAAGTGGTTGTTCTCATTCTTTCGTGAATATTTTTAATATTTTTTTCTTCAGGGTGCTACCATTGTGGCTTTCCTCGCCTATTTCAGCGATTTTTGGAGAAGATGGAAAAAACCTGAGCCGCATGGAGTTGTTTAAATTCTTGTGAATAATTTTTTGTAAAGCAACCAATAAAATTTTATTCATTGCGCACCTGTGAGGTTGATTAGCCTGGTCTCCTCCCTGGCACTTGGTTCAATCAACGAGCAAATATTTTTGGTGGCTAGAGTGGTGGATATGCTGTGGCTGAGCAGGGTCACCTTCGAATCAATTACCATCTCTGAAATGGGAGAGCGTAAGATTCTGGCCCAAGGTTTGAGCAAATACCTGTATTGTCTATAATGGCAGTGGCTATAGCATTCCTCCTGGTCGAACCATTGTTGGAGTCCACCACTTGGGCATGTCTTCGCACTTGCATTCGCACCTGAATAAGATTTGGCTCAGTTGTGTATTATGGTGAAGGTACAGGGTGTATCAATAAATTTTAGGGTTTTGAAATGGCCGTGACTTTTTCTTGGGCGATTTTCGGCTCTATGTGCACTGAGCGTTCTCGAAACTTAAAAAGTTTTAAAGTTTTTTTAATGCTTTTTCTTCTGCCTGAATCCGTCCTAACATACGCTGGCCTACCCTGACCTAGGTCTAAAAAGGTGTAAAGCCCCTGGTCTAAAAAAGGTATAAATAAATGGTTTTTGAGATTTTTGTAAATTTTTTAAAAAATCAGCTTGAGGAACCAAGGCATGTTTTTCAAAAACCGTCAGTGCATATAGAGCCCGATTTTTGAAATTCTGTTATAGCTAATCGATTTTTTCGCAGACAAAATTTTTTCTGTTAATTTTGTTAAAAACATGAGTTTTGCTTGGTCCTCCCTGTAGTTTGGGGCTTGCCTAACCAGAGGCTATCCACAGACCAGGACCCAAGTCACAAGAGGAATCAATTGGTTTTTTTGACGTTAAACACAAAAAATACTGTCGGCGAAAACCTGAAAACTTGACCTACCCTGTATTTTACCTAACACAAATTGTTTTGTTTGCTAAAAAAAATTAGAAGTATCTACCTGCTCTACTGGGAGCACTCTTCTGCGTTTTCGAGGCAGCTTTTCTCTGGCTTGCGAATGGGAATAGAACACTAAAAAATTAATAATTAGAACATTAAACAGTTGGGGCATGAAAACATTTAGGGTGCAAGCGGCTCTTTTTCATACCTCCTCATTCAGAAAAAGCCAAAACTTTTTCCTTCATTGAAAATGTTTGCAGTTGGGGTCATCTTTTAGCTAACAAACACGGCTACAAAACAATCTACCGTATTTCTTCTAATTGCCGCACATTCTAATTTTGCACACTAACTTTAAAGACTTAGATCTCGGCAGAGTGAATATTTTGCTAAGCTGTTTGATGCATTTTCTTAACTCCCACGAGCTCTACCGATTCACTTTTCAGATCTTGGTTAAGCACACGAAAATCTCTAGATCGAATTTGAAAATTTCCGATTTTCAGGTGATTGAAAAATAAGCGCACATGTGCGGCAATTAGAAGAAATACGGTATTGATAAATAAATATGGGTGCTATTTAATTTTGCGTTAATTTCTGAAAAACGCTCGCTAATTTCTGAAAAATGACCGCTAATTTTTTATTTGCATTTTCTCTACATTTTTCTTTGAATTTTTTAAAATTTTTGACATTATCGTGTGGCGCAAGATCTCGGCTTTCTAGCGAACTATCAAACTACATTGCATGGTTTCAGAAATCTAGATATTTAGGATATGAGACGAAACCACACCTATTTTTTGAGATCCCTAAATTTTATCATCTCTGAAGTCATTCAATAAAGTTCGATAGGTCGCTGGAAAGCTGAGATCTTGCGCTACACAATAATGTTAAAAATTTTAAAAAATTGACACAAAAATGTAGAGAAAAATGCAACTACAAAATTAGCGGGCATTTTTAAGAAATTAGCGGGCAGAATTAAATATTACCTAATAAATATTGCTTTTGAAATATGGTAAAACCGATCGGATCCGCACTCTATTGCCGCACTCGGATCCGCGCCGCATGTGTCCACACTGCGAATCCGCTTGATTTAATCTAATTTTTTAAAACAAAATCTATTTTACCAATAGCTCTTTTGTAGCCGTGTACTTTATCGGTGGTCGGAAATGCTGAACTTCTGGATTTTAACAGCGGCTGAAACTTGTTCAGTTGTTTCAACCCTATTTCAATAAAAAAATTCCGCATTAAGGCTGCTGTTAAAATGCAGAAATTGAAAATTTCCGCCTACCATTTTTGGCTATAAGATCTCATCAAATGCAATAACAATGAAATAAAAAGTGAGTGCTATTTCCGAGTGAGGGAATATAAAAAAACTGCACCCTTACTACTGTAGTATACTAGCACCATGCCATCCTAACAAACATCTCCCTCCCAAGCTATACCTTTTTAGGATACCTTAATTGAAAAAAGTATATTTGAGACCTTTTAAAGAAGAACACAGGGCTGTATTGGGAGGAAAAAGGATAAGGAAGGGGGTGATTTGTATTAGGTTGATCCAAAAGTTCTTGGGCACCTTGAAAAAATTTATTTTCGATTTTTTATTCGCTTCTTTCTCGTCGTTTCATCTCATCTGTCTTTTTTAGATGACAGCAAAGAATACGCAACAGAAGAAGCAATTTTAACAGATCTGCAAGTTTATTTTGATTCAGAAACCGATTAGATTCTTTGTTAAAGGTATTGAGATTGCCTGAAAGATGGCAAAATGTTGTTGATGTTGAGGAGATTATTTTGTTGAATAAAGATTTTGGAGAGCTGTTTTGTTGATGTGACTTCGTGATATCTCCTCTGAATTAGATCTGCAAACATTGGAATGATAAACATCATGCTAAAATATTAACACGTTAATAAAAAATCGAAAATAAATTTTTTCAAGGTGCCCAAGAACTTTTGGATCAACCTAATATGATAGGCTGCCGGGCTGTGTTATATAGGGCTGAAAATGTTAATTTCTAACCGATATAATGGCACTAATTGAACAGGGATAAAAGGATGTATTGAGAAGGGACAAGGCAGGGGCCTCCTCTGATAAAGGATCCACTGGCCAAACTGGAAAATTTTAATGTGTACATTCCGGTTTGTAGAGCATGCTACAGTAGAGTCCAAACAAAATGAAATTACCAAAAATTAAAAATTACTTGCGAAATTGCTGACAATTACTGGAACTGGCAAGGCAATGGTAAGCACACCCATTACAGCACACAAACTCCCGACAAGCCGGCCAAGGTAAGTCTGCAAAAAAAAGAGTAAATCAGACCACTTTTTCGACCTTTTCAGGGTGTTAATGGGCTAATAAGCACTGATTGATAAAGGCTCGTTCACGGACTGCGACTTAGACTAAGACTTGACTGAGACTAGATGGAGACTTGAATGAGACTTGACGGAGACTTGACTGAGACTAGACTGAGACCAAAACTAATTTTCTTGATGTGAAAAACATGAAAAACGAGATTAAAATTTTTCTTTTATCTAGTTTAAAGTGTTATCGCATGCTTTTTTTCTCGACCAGCCATCTAAGGCGAGCACGCAGCCGCATAGAAAACTGCTCTGGGAATGAAGTGGAGGATTTTGTTGAAGCCGATTGAATGCTCACATAAGATGGCTGACACATAGTTTGGGTCATCTGCATGCTCCACAATTTTCCTTGCTGGAGAGATGCAGGAGGAAACGGACATAAACAAAGCCATAGCAGATTTTTAGAATCTGCGTGGAATAAGCACCGGTGCATCCGAATAAGTCGGCAATGCAAAAGACATAAGAAAGCTTGTCGAAATTTTTAATGGTGTTGTAAGCGTAGATTTTCAGGAAGAAATGATTTAAGCAGAGAAATTAATGAAAATTGTGTATGTTGTGGACATTGCACTGTAGACATGTAAAACAAAGTCACTGATTTCTTACTCTTAGTCTAAGTCTCGGTCCGTGAACACCTTAGACTGAAACTTTTTTTGGCTCTATGAACACCCTTTAGTTTCAGTGTAAGTCGCAGTCCGTGAACGAGCCATAACTTGTGGATAATTAAATATAGTATTTCGGTAGTGTTTATCTGCTTTTTTCAAGGAGTTTTGGGAACAAACCATCCCAAAACTATTAGTATTTTGACGCTTACAGCCACCCAACCCCCGCCCCCTCTTAGGATGTTTCGATTTGTTTTCGCCAGTTGACATTACAAAATAAGTAGTCCCTTCTTTTTCCTTTCTCCTCCCTACACAGCCATGTGTCCTATTTCAAATAGTCAAAATATAATTTGAAAAAATACATAAAAACATATATGCAGCCGAACCTACGATATAGTGACCCCCAGCTGTGTCCGACACTTACTTCACCTTAATTTATGAAGCTTTTTCCTAGATATATTCGGCCAGCGTAGACTGAAAAATCGCGAGAATTCCAATTTTGCCGGTTATTTCTGGAAACGACCACTTTTTGGTCATTAAGACCGATATAGTGACACCTAATTTTTCTGGACAAGGTTTTTTTTTGATGCAAAAAGACTTTTTTGTGCAAATATTTTCGGTTCAAAAAAAACCTTTTGACTTAAAGACGTCGAGAAAGACTTTTTCATCAAACAAAGCCGATTAGCATTAAAAAAAAGTCTTTTTGACTGTGCAAAAAGAACCAAAAATATCAGGTTGTTCAGACAGTTCGCGACCACCTCTTTTGTTTTTAATTTTTCACATTTTTTTTAAACTTTTTATTCGTGGTCACAACTGAATGATAACGAGCTATAACAAATTAATCATTTAGTGGACCATCCCCTTCGTGTGTAGGACTGTCTCCTATTAACAAACCAAATCAGTCAACCCACAAACAATGAAACCAACTGCCCTTGAGTGGAAAAAATCCTCAAAGAATAACCAAATTTTCTGCTCGTTCGCAAACTCTTTTCCTCACATTGCATTCTGCAGTAAACGAAACAATTAGAAATCGGTAAAAGCAAGATCTCGTGAATAGGCCAGGTGACGCATCCCTTCCAAGCCGAAATCTTGTCTTGAATTTTTTTAATTAAAAGGCATCTGGTTTTTTCTTCGGTGGTTTAAGGATTTGATTCGTCAACGGGAGACACTTATAGACCACAAATGGGATTATCCATCAGATGGTGGATTTCTTATTGTATCGTTATCATTAAGTTATTACCATGATCAAAAATTTAAGAAAAGGCTAGAAAAAATCCAAAAACAAAGGGTGTTCAGGGGTGGTCGCGTCGCGAACTTTCTGAACGACCTGATATTTGCACCAAAAAAAGCTTTATCCAATTTTTTAAATTTTAATTTCTAATCTAAAATTTCGAAAATCTCACATCCATACCTACACGCTCAAAAAAGCGCCGGTACCAATCGGTGGTGGCGCCGGTGCCCGAAAAGTAGCGGCGCCGAGGTGTATGATATATGTTTGACGTTGAGATTTTTCTTTGTTGCTGCTAGGATCTAAATTAGTAGCTGTTTCTACTCAAAAACATACTGTTAGAACTTCAAAATGTCAAAAATATTTTTAAAGAAATCCAGTACTGCGATGGGTACACGGCGTCGGGCGCCGGCGCTGGAGTAAAAAGGGTGCCGATATAAAAGGGGCGCCGCCGGCTGCAAAGTGGTAAAATTTTGCCTGCCGCCCGTGCAAGTATGCTCACACCCTCGTAATCAGGGCTACGAATCAGGGCTGTTAGTGCCATTTTGTAGCTTACATTCCAGGCTACCAGATGAGCCATTGATAAAGTAGACGAGATAAAAAAAGAACCCGCCCAAGAATCCTCACTCAAATTCAAGTCAGGATAGACAAATTCTTAAAATTTTATCTGAGTTTTGAAGCAATATTTACTCAGTCAATAGCTCATTCGGTAGCTCTAAGCCTCAACTATATGATGTGAGAAGCTATTAGGTTGTTCACGAAGTCCGTAGCCCATATAACTCAATTTTTTACCAACTACATTGCAAATCCGATATTCATGTCTAATAATATTTTTGGTTCTTATCCTTTATCCCGACCCCACCCTAATTTAAAAGGGTGCCGGGATACTGGAAAATAGCCTAAAAGTATGGAAATTGAACAAATTTTTGTCAGTGTGGTCCTACTGCACCAAGAAACTCTGTTATGCATGCATGTTTTATGCCGACAAAAAGGCGAATCAACTTATTTGTGTCAAAATAAAAATAAAGTTCAACAATCAAAACTTGGGTGGGGTCGGGATAAAGGATAAGAGCCATATTTTTTCATGTTTACTACGTTTGCAATCATCAGATTTGAGAGAAAATGAAAAAATTTCTAAAATTTTGCCTTGGTGCCCCCTTCCTATGAAATTTTTGTGAATATCCGCCAAATTTTCAAATTCAATGCTGCTGAGCTTTTAGAGAATTTCGGATCCGTCAAAGCCTTTTTCCGGCTCTCCTTTCACATCCCACAAATTTTTGTTTGGTCGAGGTCGGTTTTTGAGATGTTGATAAGAAATGGGCAATAATTTTGGTTGCAGCAGTGACCAAAGGTAAAAAGTAGCCAGAATTATTGATCAGAAATAAGTCGTTCACTGTTTTATTGCTTTTTTGATAAATGTTTTTTTAGCAATTACGAGGGGTGGTCTGGCACACACACACATTGTGCAACCTTTCTTTTTTAGCTTAATTACCTCGTTTGGATCTGTGATTTGGTCTAGTTTTGTGTGTGTACAGTGAGAAGATCGATAATTGAGGGTGTGATAAGAATAGATGAACACCTTGGTCCTTTCCTCCTTCTTGTTTCATCGCCCTTTTTGCTATTGCCTATTTGGTTTGGGTGAGGAGGCTATTCAGTTTGTTTCTTTTCATTCACACAATGACCTCTTTTTCTGTAAAAGTGCATGGTGTAGTCGACCAGCTGACGCCGGAAACCGAAAAAGTATTGTTTGATAGTCTGGTTGAGTGTTTGAATTTTGCATAATTGATTTTATTTGAGTACTCCACATGTCTGAAGCAAATAGCCGGTGCCTTTGATCAAGCCTACTCCATATTCACCTCCCCAGATTTTGAAAGTAGAGCCGGCTGGTCTGTAGAGACCAAACAGTCAGATGCTGTGGTTCACTCCATCTTTTTGAAAGAGGGTCGAAAGCTATTTTGTGTGAGGGTGGGTTTTTTTTTAATTTTTTGACAAAATTTAATTTTTGTGTTACATAACTTAGGTAATTCAACTAAAAAGGGTACGTGGATAACCCTAATAGAGAGAAATTGAACATAATTTGGACAACTGTGATCTATCGAGTAAAAAAGGGAAAACGGAATTTTGCAGCAAATTTTTGTTTTTCCTTTTTCTCTTAATTTTTTTAAATTTTTTTCAAGGTGATTACATTATCATGTAGCCCTGCGATTCTAGTTTCTGACAAGTTGGATAGATCAATGCAAGGTCTAATGAAAATTTATAACAAAAATATAAAAGTATGAACCAAATTATTTTTTTATTTGCTTTATACTTTTCCTTTTTAGGGGATACATTTTGCAGAGATCTTCCACTGATCTATACCTTGTCAGAAACTAGAATCGCGAGGACGTTATTACTTTTAAAGAAAGTTTAGTTAGTTCGTTGAAAAAAGCAAAAGCAGAAATTTGCTGCAAAATTACGAGATTTTCCTGCAAAATTCCGTTTCACCCGTAAAAATTTAAAGAAAGGAATTAAAAAATTAAATATACATGTTTTATACATCCAGCCTCACATAGAACAGTCTCCCACTTAGGGCAACATTTAGCCAGTTCCTTTGGTGTCCTAAGTCAGAGAGTCGTCTGTAATTATACTATGTGTAGACAATTGTCACATCCTGATTGCTTACAGAGGCTTGTGAGCAAGTGTCTCGCAATGGCGATGTTCAAAGGCATCCCCAGTTAAGATGAAGTATTCGCAATCGTTTGCTAGATTAACAGTGCATGGTATTGACCAAGTGTGGAAGCGCTTCAAGTACCTTCTTTGTGTGGAATCGTTTTCCGGCAGCCATAATTTTGAAACTATCGGTAGGAAGGTTGAAAAGATGCTCAACAAGTGGGATATCCAGCGATACAAGTGCCATGTATTTTTGAGGGATGAAGGTTCAAACATGATCAAGGTTGTTATTTTCTTAACCGTTATTGTTGCTGTTGTTTACCATAGTTTATTTATTTTTGGCATCACATGCAATCGTGGTGCACACAAGCTCAACCCGGTTGTCAAGAAATCGATTTTTGAAGCAAAAGAGATAGCAAAGGTAGCCTGTTCTAGTCCGTTGTCGCTCTCTAGTCGCACATTTCAAAATCAGTGGCAGCTTGGCAAAAGGAAGGTTGGAGGAAGAACAAAAGCGTCTCAGAATATCCATTCACACCATCAAGCAGGTATTGATTAATTGATACGTTCCTTAATTCTATACATTTTGTGCGATTCGATCTTTAGGAAATCGATACTCACTGGAATTCTACGTTTTATATGTGTCAAACTGTCAAACTCTGGCTGAGCAGCAAAAAGCATTGGAAATGTATCTCATGCGCTAGATGCAGCTATATCTGAAGCCGGTAGAATGGGTGACTGTAAAGAAAATGGTGGGCCTTCTTGATTCTCTGGAGTCTGCGTCAAAACAATTGTGCAGAGCCGATGAGCCAATTTCAATATAATTTCTTATTGCAAGAGGGTGGACAGCCGATATACATGCGCTAACTGATCCGGAGTTGCGAGAGATCCGAGGAAAGCTACTCGGCTTGTTGGTGGAGAAGTTCGATGTTGAGTATGAGAAGTGAGTCATTCACAATAGGAAACAGATTTCACATCGCTTTTCTTAATTATAAAATCCATGGCTTGGCTATGTTCCTAGATACACGGTTTAAGGACAGAATTTCTTCAGACAGGGCAAAATTTTGTGAGAAGGTTGCTTCGTGGATCAAGCAGGATTGCACCCAAGAAGAGGATGCTGTCGTTGTAGAAGATGAATGTAACATTTTAAATATTTTCCCATTGATTTTGTAATCAACTATATTCCAGTAATCCACTCGCCGTTTCCAAAGCGTCATTAGTCCTTTTTTGGCAGGCACAGTGAATTATTTAAAGATGATACAACAGAACAGTGCCTTCTGGAAGATCAAGTGTTGGTGGAAAGGCAAGTTTATAGCAAGATAAAAAGATAGATTCAGAAGACGATCCTTTATCGTTCTGGAAGGTAACTTTTCTGTCTGTGT
This sequence comes from Ditylenchus weischeri, assembly GCA_029231635.1. Lineage (NCBI taxonomy): Eukaryota > Metazoa > Nematoda > Chromadorea > Rhabditida > Anguinidae > Ditylenchus > Ditylenchus weischeri. Next base: position 22,939 of record JAMRYI010001019.1, on the reverse strand, counting down.
GTTATAAAATATTTTTGGTATGAGTGTAGGCAAACGAAGCAGCCTATCCAATATTAGCCAAGCTCGCTCGTCGATTCATTTCTGTTCCAACTACAAGTCAGCCGAGTAAACAAGTCTTTTCCGTTGCCAGAGATGTGTATGATTACCGAAGGAGCACTCTGAAATCGGAAAAGGCCGAAATGTTAATATTTTTGTACACAGCCCCGCTGCAGCTTAATTATTGTTATTGAAACGATGATTGATGAATGTGAGAAAATGTCAATAAAAAAATTCTTTTGAAGCGCTGGAGCTATTTTTTCTGTTTAAATCCCGTTTTTTTGAACTCAAAATCCCGTTCCCGCCCTTGACTGGGTTCGAAGATTCCGTCCCGTTATCCCACCCACACCCTTGTCTCCACCTCTAGCTGGTGCCAGCACTGGGCTAAAGACAAAAACTTTAGTCAACGGTATCTCCACCAAAAAAGGGGTTCTAGTCGGTTATCGGGACCCATTTTTAACATCTCAATTTTCATCTATTTATTCGGGGAATCATTTTTTGAGGTATGAGGTTTCGCGATTTGCAGAAAGGAGAACGTGCCAGCGTCGAATTCTTGCAGAAACACGGCTTGCTACCGTCGTGCAGAACGTGTCAAAATGGCCATACTATGAAACTCTACTTTTGTTCACGCATATTTTGGGAGTGCAGTCTTAAACAATGTCGTCAAAAGATCAATATGCGGAAAGATAATTGGTTTCAGGTTGGAAACTCTCTTAAACATTTTCTCTTCTTCCCAAGTTATCTTTAAATTGTCAAGGACACTCGGCTTTCATTTGAAAAGATCATCTGCTTCGTCTACAGTTGGGCTTAGGAATTGGGAGATCGATATTGCTCGTGATGCGGCTATCGACTACAACTCTCACATGCGCCAAATTTGTCACGAGGTATTGTGGAGAACATCCGGTGTCATTGGTATAATCTAATTGATATTGTTTATGGTCAGCTTTTTGTGTTTCAGATCAAAAATTAGGCTAAGAAAAAGGTGTAAATGATTTTAAAAAATGGGTCCCTTTACCAAATATTTAAAAAATTCAGTCTGTATATATGCGCTGAATAAGACAGGGCATTAATTTTCTTGTCTAATTCAGGGAGAACTGGCCTGCGCTATGGAGACAGCGGTGGAAGACAATTGGTTAGGGCTGGATGGAGTATCCAAATGGAACCAGAACATCGACTTCTCCAAACGTTTATTTGAATTAACCGAAAATGTCGATGTAGTCCATGTAAAAACTGTCCTAAACAATAATCGAAAATTATGTTTGTTTCTTGCAGTATGGCAATGCTCCAGTGCTGTTTGTATCGGGAAGAGACTATGTGGTCGGCCGGATGTCTAGACGAATTAAAGAAAGCCATTATGTTGTGGCACACTCCATTGAGGGACCCGATCTGCCAGTTGCCAAGGATAGAGTCAGGTACAGTCAACTCTCTTACTTAGAACGGCACAATTTTATAGTAATTTTTTCACAAAAGTCGCAACAGGTAGAAGCGCAGGGTATAGGCCAGCGTACATTAGGACGGACTCGAACAAGTTCCTCAAATTACTATAAAAAATTCAAGCCTAGAAATTATGCTTCAGGTAAGAGTCGGAAAATTTTACCAATTTTTTTTTCTCGAAAAAGTGTCGTCAACACTCTCAAAACATCTTTTCAGCATGTTTCAGGTTCAAGAGCATCGTAAAAAATGGTTGAGACATGATTTGGAGCGAGTACGGTCGAAATTCAAAAATTTACGGCCCAAATTTAGAAGGGTTTTACACTTATCCAGACCCATATTTTGAAGTCTTTTGCCAATTTTACTTGGTTATTCTGGCCCGAAAAATCACAAGGATTCCGATTTTACCGGTCATATTTATTAAATGGCAACAACTTGCCAATGAGACCAGCGCCGTTCGACATAACAAACCCCTATTTTAAAAAAGGAGGTTCTTTATATCGAGCGGCGCGGTTTTTTTCGTCAAAACTGTTGCTAACTAAAAAAAAACCGGCGAAGTCGGAATTTTTGCAATTTTTCAGACTAGACCAGCCAAAGACATCAGACTTTTTGATTAAATGTGTCTGTTGCACTAACTTTTTCGATCTCGTGCTTTCAACATGTTTTCATGTCCTTCAATGATCAATTTTAGCAAGATGGCCAAAAATTGGTAGTTGTATACTGGCTCAATTTGCAGTGACGCAATCTGAAATGGTGCTATTTTTCGATGCCCGCGGTGACGAACTTTTTAGGGGTTATAATTTTTTTGGAAAATAAAAACATTTAAAAAAATTAAAAGATGATTTGGAACCAAGGGATGGTAGCTAGTGAAATTGTCACTCTACTGAAATTTTCGATGCTTCGTATTAACAGAAAAACCGAAATTTTTGGTTGATCAGACCGAACCCTGGACCGAAAAATACCGAAAACGTTTAAGCTAACTAAAGACACCCTTGGTATTTAGACACAGTAACAAAGATTCGGTGAAATTACATCAGATTCTTCAACTTATGCAAAACCTCAGTAACTGCCCATTTATAGAGGAACCATTCACTTGGGAGGAGGTAGGTACTCTCAACATCCAACCAATCCAAATAAAACTTTCGTTGATTTCATCATTTGCCTGGACTTAGGCGGCATGTTTCCTGCAAGCATTTTGAACTCGGTACGGTCTAATTTTGCAACCTAATTATTTGATCAAATTCAGATGATGGGACGTCTATTTTTTGAAGGAATTCAACGAAAACAAAAAGCGTTCCAAAGTATTATGCTCTAGCACAATCAATAATATTTCTACCTAAATTTTGTGTGTGCGTGGCCTTTTTGCGTGTCTGTAAAAATTTATTTTGATGCATTTTTTTGATAAATAAATGCTTTAAAGGAGAGGTTACATTTTTAAAAGTCTGTGAAACTTCATAATCATAGCAATTTGCGAAATTCGAATTTGCGCGGGACCACTCTGATTGCCATATTTCCTCTAATAGAAGGCCCCACCTAGAGGATCAAATTACCTAGCAAATTACTTTGCAAAAAATGTAAAAAAACTAGGGTTGGTTTATTGAACTGTCATTAATTATTAACCGGCTAAAAAGATCACAAATCATTTTATCAATAAACAATAACAATTTTTATCAAACTTAAACAAATCAACATCAAACCAACCCCAACTTCTTTTGGTAGACATATTTTTTAGCACATCTTGTATAGAGTAGCAAAGTATAATACAATATTTATGCCTTTAATCCATCGGTAAAATAATGTGTTAGGAGCCATGCTTGGGTAAAGTTTTGAAAACAGAGTCAACCATAGTCTTCGCACTGAAAATAAGAAGATAGATGAAGAAAATACATGAAATACAGATGTTTATTCCCAAAAAAACAACAAAATATCCGATACATGATACCAAGCAGACGATGTAAAGCGAAAAACTGTTCTTCTATTCTTGCCCAATACATCCACAATCGAAAAAAGAGTTCTTATACCACATCAGCACCGAGTTTACACTTGGCTTTAGCAAAAGTTTCGCTAGAAAGTTAGTTTAAATCACATTTAACTGATCGAAAAATAGCTCTCGAGTTTATCGACATGTTTTACCCAAAAACATAGATGAGCGATAATCCAAAAAATCACGTAAAAACCTGTCTGATAATATTGTGCGTGCCAACTTCTCTGCGCAAACTCTGCGTTACTGCTTCTAGATTAGATAAATGTCCATTAGCCTAAATCCGGCTGTCTGGAAGTCAGATCCCGTATTGAAAATCCAATGAGGCATCCAGCTTCCAATCTAAAGGCTCCACCCAGACTCCCGCGTAACACGAGTCGCGTAGAAAACTTTTAAAGGTTTCCACAACAACTCTTTCTTGATCTAAAATAAACCGTAGAGACATATCTGACAACACATCATATATATTACCATAACTGCCACCAGACCTTGAATACACGTATCGTGAGATTTTTTTCGTTCAAGCCTGTCGTCTTCCCAAAAATCGATTCACCCGTTCCATTGAATCCTCGAGTAGCGCATCTACCAAACTGCTTCGCATCATTAGCGCTCTTGATTGTTTCCATTATCAGATATCGGGATAGCTTGCCATGGGCTTTCCCTTGCTAGATTCCATCTACTTTCTGCAAAAAAAATAAGTATAGGGCGTTACAGAAAAGGTTATGTTTAGGGTAAGAAAGAAAAAAGAAGTGCAAGTATGATAGCATGTCATTATAAAACGACCATCTTTGCTGTTGGCATTTTTGCGTTGGCATTTTCGCTGTTGGCATTTTTACTGATAACCTGATTTACATGCCGGTTAAAAATATCAAATGACGAATCAAAAAACCGGTTAATTAACCCACTAAAAACCGGTTAAAAACCATCACCCAACCTCAGAAAAAACTTTTTTTTTAATTTGCAAAGAAGGATGGAGAAAGCGGATATTTAAGCGACGAATCCCTATATTAAAATCTGATTTTGTTTGTTTTGTGGATAAACATCTCTCGGCCAGAGTACAGAATCAATGCGCTCCAAGCCCCCTGCGCCCTCGAAGGGTCGCAGGGGGGTTGGTGGCTTTGGGTTGAGATGCGTACACCCACATGCCTTAGACACAAATCACTCGAAAGTGACTCTGGATGTGCATTCCAGAGTTTTTTATGCGGTAAGCCCCAGTATTCAAAACTATGTTAAAATCTTTACTTTTCTTGTCATTTGAAATGTTGTTGTTATTGAATTGAATTGTTATTGAAAATAAAGTTTTTGTTCAAATAGATTATTTTAAATCATAGTTTCAAAAAAAAGTCTAGGACAGGTATCGTACCCCAAAGAAAAAAAGTCAAACTTTTTGTTCTAAAAGTGATAAAAAGTGTCTTCCCACTATTTTTTCGTTGCTTTCTTACGTTAAAAGCAGCTAAAACGGCCTTAGGACATCATTTTGGCCATTTTTGGGCCAGGGGGATTGTGCACTTTAGCCCATCTCTCGTTTTGTAAATAAATATTTAATGGATTGTATTATTCCGATTTAAAAAATTCGAAATCATCCAGGCGAGGGTTTTTATTAACGAATTTTCGTCGGCTCTAGGTCTATCTAGACCCGCCAATTTAAAATTTTTCCTAATAATTGTATTCCTTTATCGTCTGTAACTGAAGTGCGCCCTCAAAAGTTTGAATTTCACCAGTAAATTACTGAATTTCAAACAAATTATGGCGGGTTTTCGCTATCAGCGCATAAACTATTGGCTCTTCATTCTTTCGAGATCAAGAAATGTAATCACAGCCTAAATTTTTTGAATTTTTCCCAAGTTTATGTCTTGATAGGAATTTAAAATTTGACGGAGAGTTTTGAATCAGAAGAACAGTTTAAAAAGCTTTAGGTGTTGGTTTAGGTACGAAAATTTGAAAAGGTTAATAGCAGGGTTTTACATTTGTGCTGTTATACAACACAAATGTAGAACCTTGGCTGATAGAAATCTTTTACACGGAAATGTTTTATATCCATTCTAAAATTGGATTATTTAAGTCGTCTTTTGAAAAGAGTCTCTTGCTTCTGTGTTTTCCTGTTCAATTGCAAAATGACAGGCGGTTTTGGTAAGAAAAACAAGAAAGAGAAAAAACAGACCACAGAAGAAAAAAGCAGCAGCAGCAAGCGCGACCTCAAGAAGGCTAAAAAGCGTAAGATTTTCGAATTTATATTATAAACTTACTATGGGGTGTCTTTAGATGATAAGAAAACCAAGGAGGGTAAGAAATTGCAAGATGCCGGTAAAGATAACAGAGGTATTTGTCACCGTTGCCGCTTTTTTTCAAACTGACCGCTTTAGCTCATCGGCGTGTCAAGCATAAGGCGCCTGAAGGATATAAAGAGCCAGAAATTGTTGAGCATCCGCTGAACGAATTCCGTGATGATCTCAAGAAAAAGAACAAGGGCCATACGCACGATGAGCTGGACGATCGCGAGGAGTACTATGTGAATGTTTTGTCGACTAATTGCCGGTAGACTAATTTTTTTTCAGCTTTTTGGTGACAATCTTCCGCTGATCGAAGAGAAGTTTGAGCAGGAAGTGCACGAATCTAGAATCAAAAAGATTTTCTACAAGGGCGACGTGATCAAGAGTGATGCTCATTCGTAGTTTTCTCTGCTTGCAGAGTTATCGCTGTTTATCTTTTTTGGTTTCAGATACAAAATCGTGAAGAAGCTAAACATTGGTCCAAACGTTTACAAAGTGCAGCAGCACAATAAGGAATTCTTGGTCAAGTTCGAGGGCAATGAAACCATAGTCAGAGGCAGTCGTTTGGGGGTTAGTCTGTTTTAGTTAGCTGTATGAGTTTTGTAAATTTTTACCTATTCAAGCGTGAAGTTCGCTTGCTGAAAAACGCACGCAAGACAGAGAAGCATTTTCGTCAGCACTTCCTAAGGATGATCGATCGAGGCAGAATTGACAATAAATACAACTTCATCGTTAGTCAGCTGGCTGGACCATCTCTCGTCGATATCAAAGCTAAACTCAAGCAGGAGCAGTTTTGGCCAAGTGATGCTGTTCGCTTATGTATGCAGACTCTACAAGCTGTCCATGACGTTCACCTTTGTCAATACGTTCACAGGTAAAATATTGGTTACAGAGTTTTCTAAAGTTTTGTGAATTCAGAGACATACAGCCAAAAAACTTTGTTGTTGGGCGAGAGAAGCAAGGTGTCGTCTTTATCGTTAATTTTGGTCTCTCGTTCAATTACTACCCTAACGAGAAGAAAACGATTAGGTAAATTTTTTGCATTTAAATTAGCTGAGTGATGTCCGTATTTGTCTATTTTTCAAGCATCGTGGCCAAGTTTTCGTGGTTGAGCAAGAAATTCCAATCGCGATCTTTCCATACAGGCTATGAATACAATCGTTTGAGCGACATGGAGTCTTGGCTGTACTTGTGCTATTGGTTTTTTGATGCGAAGTGCCTGCCCTGGGAAGATGCAAGTTTTTCGGATGATGATACCAGTGAGCGCCAAGTCTGCAATTTCAAAGAACTTTTTCTTATTGGGACATGTATGTCATCTGCTTAATTGATGTAATTTAATTCAGAGATTTTGTTATTCAGATGACACTGAAATGTGTGAGAAGTCCGACCGATATTTGCCCACTCCACTCCGAGCTATGCGCAACAAAATCTACTTTGAGTGGTTGTCTGTCACTCAGGGACCGATTAACTACCCATTTTTCGCTCAAGCTATTCTCGAAATGACGAATGAAGTTGATATTGAATCGTGGTCAGACCCATATCAATGGCAGCTTTCTAATGAGGTATCTTAATAATAGCTGTCATAGATTTATCGTAAAATGCTAATTTCAGGATCAAAGGACGGTCGAATCATTCATTAAGCATGGTAATCATTCGGGAGGAGGTTTGTGCATCGCTTGCGAGGTTGATCAGTTGTTACTTCCGGTCAAGGCTATAATAAAATGAATTTTTAGAATTCCCCGTTGGCCAAACGTACTGCTGACGTCGCTAAAGAAGTCGCTAAAGCTAAAGAACATAAGAAAGTGAAGAAGCCGAAGCCTGTTGAGAAAGACAGTGGCAGCGGCAGCTCAAGCCATTCCAAAGAAAAGGCTGAAAACATGTTCACTGACACGCGAGAAGACGAGTAAAAAATAATAATGTATAAATTGTCCTGTAGAAACCGCGTTTCTTCGGCAGTATAAATAAGTGGTATGTTCTGGTACTTTCATTGCTTTTTTACTGTGGTGTCTTTTCAGTGCTGTTTGTTTTACCTGTGAGCCATTGTAACTATTCACTTAACGCAATTTTCCAAATAATACAGTGGAACTAAAAAGTCGCTAGTTTCCGAGTTAGCGGCTAAACAACGAAAAGGTGACACTTTGGCAGAATTTGTCCGTGACAAATTATTTTTAAATGGCTGAATTTTCGATCTCAATCGCTTGATTTCAGTCACTTTCTTTCTGCTGTTTAAGTCCCAGATTTAAGCGATGTTTTTAGTTTGCTTCCTTAGAAATACGCTACCTTCTAAAAAGTATTCGACTTTTTTGAAATTTGAGTTAACCATCATGGCCTAGACCATAATTCTCTAGCAACGATGTTACGATTCTGTTTTTATCGAGTATAGTCTACCTGAGGTGTCATATCGCCGTAGCCTACCTACAATATTCAAAATTAAATTGTATGTGCTCAAACAATGAATCGGTGACCTACTGTGGTCATAGTGATCAACGAAAACCATAGTCCAACTGGGATAGATTGAAATTGGTTGCCTGGATTGGTCTCTGTCTTTTCAGCATAATAAACCAAAGTGGCAAAGATGACTACTCCCAGTACAAGAAAAAACACCTGAAATGAATTTATTAATGAATTTCCCAAAATCGATAATTTTTTACCAAGAGCATCAACTCTTTCGCGGATGCTCGGAAAGTATGAATCAGTATTTGAAGGCCACGATGGTGTTGAGTCAGTTTGAACAACCTGAGGATTCTGATCATTGACAAAAACTCGACCACGTCTTTTGGAGCTTCTAATAACAACACAAATTAGTTTATGCAGGTAAAATAAAAAAGAGACCTTCATTTAGCAACCTAGCAAGTATTGCATCAGTGTAGAAACTGAGTGTGGCTACCAGATCAATAATATTTAGTGGATATTTAAAAAAGCTCAGTTTGGAGGGACAGCATACAAAGCGAATAAGAATTTCAAAGGTGAACCATATATTGCACACAAACTCAATCTGAAATTGTATCTGCGTATAAAAAAATAAAGTTATGGAAAGTTGAAAGTGTTAAAAAACCTCAAGCATTATAGGATATACGGCCGAGCCCCTCTATGATGCCACTTCCTCAAGCCCGTTCCCGCGTATGGTTTGACCATTTTCACCTCCATTTTTGCAAAGTTTTGCCAAAATTGATCCGCCAGTCTATTCCAAAATATCGTAATAATTCCGAATTTGCCGGTCATTTCTAGAATGAAATTTGTTTTGTCAATAAGACACGCTGTGATCGCTAGAACGTCGCCTCTTTTTGGAATTAGGAGAGAGAAGTCTCAGTCTTTTTGAAATATGATAGCGCTATAGCGCTATTATTCGCAAAACTATTTTCATTTTCAGAAATGACTGGTAAATCGCAATTTTAGAATATTTTGGACTAGACTGGCTGATCAATTTAGACAAAGTCTCCAAATATTGAGGTGAAAAATGGTCAGACTCTAGGCGGGAACGAACTTGAGGGGTTTGCGTTATAGACTCTAAAATATAGAGGGACTCGGTTGTATTTTTCTTTGGGAGCAATTGCTTTGGGAGACAAGACATTTTTTGTTTGGGTCAGAGGTTCAAATTTTGTTTTCCTTGGTAAATAGTCCTAAAATAATCCTAGAAGGATGAGTAACACTCAGGGTATCTAGGTAGACCAGTAAGCATCTAATAAGAAATTTACGGTCAAAATTTAAATACAAACTATCTCAAAAACATATTAGGTACATTTTTTTTGTCGAGGATTTAAATTAGAGAGGTACTTTGAAAAAAGAACCTGTGAAAATATTTTATGTGGTTCAGTGGAATTCCTCTGCACACTCACAAAGTCATGGTTAGGCAATGCAGAGGGTTGTTGTGTTGCATAATACAAGTTGGAGTGGTTGACCAGGGTGATGTGGTCCACCCTAAAGTTGGGATGTGTCTTGAAACAGAACGAGAATATAGAGACAGCAATGAAGCACACACTAATACATGCAACCACCTAGAAAAAAAGCATAAAAAGTCGCAGATTATAATATTTCTACCTTAGCCATTGTGCTAGAATAAGGTTCATCGAACAAAGCCCATATCCTTGGCTTGATTCGCATCCACAGATTGGTCTGACCTTTCCAGAACTCTTCCTCCCACCCAAATTTCTTCATTCTCTGTTGTTCTATGACTTGTGGATCTTCGTCCTGATGAATATCAGTATCCAATCTGTCCAGCACTGCCAAAGTTTCTTGAGTGTCTCGATGGCTTACTTAATAAATTAGGGTGTTATTAGGATGTCAAATAAGTTTTGATAAACAATATTAGGATTTTTCTGTCTCTCTTTTCTAACTCTCCCCTAACAAAATCTCTTCTCACTCTAATGGAAGCACCCCCTCCCTGTTTTGTGACTAACACTAAAGTCTTACGTGCGAGATTTTAGAGTTAAAACCATTTTATTTACAATTTCAAGAGGTTGAAAAATACACTGTATTCTCTCAAATAGAGCACCTGGTGCTATATTTTTGAACCTTCAACAATTTTTTGATTTCATGTTAAAAATGCAATAAAACATGGTTTACGGCCTATTTTTGGACCTCTGGCTGGTGTTCTATTAGAGAGAATACGGTGAGCCACAGGGCTTTTATTAGAAACATTACGGTAGTTACAGAAATAAAAGGAAAGTTCATGTGAAAATTCTTTGTGTCAACTTTTTACGTACAAAAGTGTTTCGAAAGGCCTAAAACTAAGTAAAAAAGTTGGAGAATGAGGGGATTGAACTCCATCCCTCGACAATTCGAATATTCGTACCAATTGCGAATCGGACGCTCTACCACTGAGCTAATTCCCCACATGGCAGTGAGTGTCTATTGCGCATCCATATTAAAAAAAATAATTTTAAATATAAAAAAAATTCACGAACATAGCCCAAATTAGTAAAGGAAAGGTGAAAAATGACCCAAATCAGCCTAAATAACAGTAATAACAGATATAATAACAGATATAACAGAAAATCCCTAAATTGTATTTTTAAGGCCAAAGGTAAAACAAGTGGGAGTACAGTCAGTCAGCAATGAAGCCAGTTAGCAATGGATTTTAAAAATGGAACTCGCGCCTTTTTGAATTTTATTAGGGGCAGGGTAGGCCAACGCATATTAGCCGGACAGTACCCTCAAGTAACCATCCCCCTCCCTGTAATAATCCGGGTTATTTCAGGGGGGTTACTTGAGGGGGTTATTTGGGATATGTTTTTCAGAGTATATTTTGTCTTGAAGGAAAGTCAAGTTATTTCAAAAGTTTGACCTCTCCATCCACCTCAAGGCTAGGTACCCACTACTAGGGATGGAGGATGGCCTATTCCGGGACGGAACAAAAATTTTGAAAAAAAAATATAGCCAAAAAATTTTCTCCGTGACGGGAATCCGGGACCAAGCAAAATCCCGAGACAGGACAATGATTTTTCCGGTCGGGACACAAACAGGAAATTTGACAAGAAGAATCTGGCAAGCCTGTTTTATTTCATGAAGCACCAAGACAAATAAAATTAAAGCAACACTTTGTTCAAATACATTAACATCTCCGCCTTCTTCGGGTCCAAATTTGTCCTCTTGTAGTCGCAGATGTTGCGCGCCAGAGAAAGATCGACTCACTTGCTACGCTCGTAGCTGGTGCAGACATGTACTTTTTTGCAAACTTGGCAAATATGGAGAAGTTATTCTCGTTTTCCTAAACATACAATGACTTTATTAAAGAAGTAAACACAGAAAAATATTTATTCGAGATTACCTACCAGAATTTTAGTGGATTGGGTGATGAGTGAATCCTTTTCATTTTTGCATAGGCCACGATCTCCGCATCGTTGCCGCTCATTTTGGAGACTCTTACTCATTGAACTCCATCATCAAAATCATCGTTGAAGAAGGTCCTCTCTTTTCTGATCATCTTTGGCGCTGGAAAGAAAGAATGCTCAAGCCGAACATGAACGGCAGTGGCCGGAAGGTTATGCTCTACCAGTCCAGACGCTAAACGGCAGGCTGCTGGAGGAAAACACAGAGGAGGAGCTCGACCTCTACATTTAGTAAAGACGGCTACTAGAGATGAGATAGATCAGGAAAATAGTGCGGCGTTTGATGGCGAGCTGGTCAGTTTTAGAGAAAAAGAGAATGTGATTGACTACTTTTGGCAATAAACCGGCTTCGCGTGAGTTTTTCTTAGCAAACTTAGAGTTTAGCTTCAACCAAAACTATTTTTTTACATTTATAGGTACGATGATCTAATTGATGCTAGGAGACGGCATGGTGTTACGGAGTATCTGGTGCGATGGAAAAATGCTAAAGCACTGAACTTTCTTCTCAAAATTATGAGCTTTAGAATAAAAGGCTCAAGGAAGAAGTCCAGTCTCCAAAAAGTTCTGTGGATGGCTTGGAAAAGTGGAAGTTGGAGATGACCGAGCTCCTATGTTACAAGGTCGGATTTTGTATTTTTTTTCGCTTTAAGCTGAAAAATTTATTTATTCTTTTGTGAATAATTGGGTACCGGAATATTTAAAAGGTGCATCTCGAACAAAAAGGCGCATCAATCAGACCTGCTGTGTTGCACACAATTAAGTACCAATAACCCGCATATACTCGGGGTGAGGACGACAGTTTTGAAGCTATCAGGGGAGCTGTTTTGTGTGTGACAGATCACTAACTGCATATACTCGGTGAACGGTCAGCAGCAATATAGGTTCCTGGATGTTATCCCTCTTTCAGTCTTAAAATAATTTTTAAATAAAACACCTATATTCGATTCCGTACCTTGACTATCTGCTCCGTACTTATAGATAGAATTTTTTTGTGAATTTATCTGTTTTCGAAACTAAAATATTTTAAAAGGTGCATCTCGAACAAAAAGGCGCATCAATCAGACCTGCTGTGTTGCACACAATTAAGTACCAATAACCCGCATATACTCGGGGTGAGGACGACAGTTTTGAAGCTATCAGGGGAGCTGTTTTGTGTGTGACAGATCACTAACTGCATATACTCGGTGAACGGTCAGCAGCAATATAGGTTCCTGGATGTTAGCCCTCTTTCAGTCTTAAAATCATTTTTAAATAAAGCATCTATATTCGATCCCGTACCTTGACTATCTGACACAAAAAATCATAATACTTATAATTAACATACTTGTAAAACAAAGTTTTTACCCAGTCAATTTTTTAACAATTTGGCTAAGCAGCTTCTTCCACCCCTCCCTACCAATGCTCTAGATGAAGCGGGTCCAAGCAAAGAATCCACTCTTCCACCAAAAGACAAAACACAGGTCAATTTTCTTGTACTTCAGTCTAACAGGTAGAACCTACTTGGTAACTGTCTCACCACCTTGAACTGAAACATATCATACTGATCCACCCCAATAAAAATGTGAGGCTTCTTTAGTCGAGGCGAAAGCCGGACTTTATCAGACCCTAAGTCTTTCAGGTCAGCTTCCGTCAAGAAGACTATTCGAGTTTCAGTGGGCATTCTCTCATCCTGGTGGGCGTGATCTGAATAGCTCCATTCTTTGTTTGCACCATCAGGTTTGCTTTCTTGCTGTGATAGGAGGTCGGACCTTTGGCTTTGGTGTCATTCATGCCCCATACTTTAAAGACGTCAGGGACTCCATCCTAACTCATCACAAACTCATCGGTCGCAAAGGTTTTGCTTGCCATAGTGTCGAAAGCAATCGAAGCCTTAATTTTGTGGTGTGGGTTCTCGGCGTCAAAAACATAGACTTCAGCAATCATGAACAGTGCTACTGATTCTTCTGCCGGATTTGCGACACAGAGGTGTGAATTTGACGTCTGTGGCCGATCCTTCTTTTTGCAAAAGTACTGATGGTGGTTTTCGCCGCAGTAATAGCACCTTTTGCGCACCATTTGGCACTCTCTGACTTCATGCCCCGGTTTCAAGCAGTTTAGGCACCTATTGAGATCTTTGGTGCTTTTTAGCTTCTGCTCTGCTGTAGTATATGCAGGACAGGCTGACGGCCAATGTCCTTCTCCGCACATCCAACAAGGAAACCGCCGCTTTTGGATTGCAAGCGCCGTGAACTGGTTTCCTCTCTCCTCTTTTTTCCTGTTCTCTTCTTTTTTGTTTTCTTCTGGCTGATCAAGAAAGGCCTCGCGTCGAAGTTGTAGAAGACGCAACACTCTGCCAGAAAAAAAGTTATCAATAAAGCGTTCAGTGGAATCGAGGCAAGACTATTAACTGATGGAAGAACTGTGCACAATGTCTTCAGACTGCCGGTGCCGCTAACTAATGACTCAAACTCAAGTATTGACGTGAATTCTGCCAAAGCACAAAATTCAAGAAAAGCAGATGTATTGATTTAGGATGAGGCACCAATGGCGCCTGAATATGCTTTGCAAATTGCTGATAAAAAGCTTCGAAAAATTATGAAGAATAATTTACCATTTGGAGGAAAAATTATGCTTTTAGGAGGAGACTTTAGGCAAGTGCTTCCAATTAAAGAATATGCAAATAGAGCTGAATTGGTAAACCTTTCCATCAAGAAATCATATTTATGGAATTAATTGAATATGAAGGCTGACACAAAAGAAATAAAACTTGAAAAGGACATACTTGACATTGGTAACGGAACATTTAATGACGATTTTGACGATATAAAAGTTGAAGAAAACTGCCTTACAGAAGAATCACTTGAAGAAACTATATTTAAAGAGGAGATTGAACAAAAGCAGTTTACCAAACCATCAAAAACAGCAATTCTGGCTGCATTAAATGTTGATGTGGATGAAAAGGTTATGAGCATGCTGCCAGGTGAAGAAAATATATACACAAGCATCGACACAGCAGAAAGTCATGGTAACGAATGAATTAAACCAGAAACATTGAATGCCATAAATATACCAGCATTGCCAAAACATATCTTGAATCTAAAAAGGAATGCAATAGTCATGATTATGAGGAATCTAAATGTGGATAAAGGAATTTGCAATGAAACCAGACTTCAGATTTTAGAAACAAAGAATCGCGTACTCAGATGTTTGGTTCTATCAGATAACGATGATGAATCTGGTGAAGAAGTATTTATCCCAAGAATAACTTTAATTGACGATAAAATGCATTTGTTCCAACTAAAAAGGCATCAATTTCTTGTGAAGGTCGCATTCTCTTTGACGATAAATAAATCTCAGGGTCAAGCGTTTGAATTATAGGATTAGACCTTATCCAAGAAGTCTTTAATCACGGTCAACTTTATGTTGGAATATCAAGAGATCGTGGAATTGCATCAAAATTAAGTTGGCTGAATCTAGAACAGACGAAAAGAAGACAAGAAACGTAGTTTTCAAAGAAATATTGTAAAAAGCGGGAAAAAAATCACGAGACAATACTGTATAACGAGTTAAAATAACTGACTGAGAAGTCTCTTGAAATGTTCTTTAAAAAGAATTAAAACTGTGTTCTTCAGTAAAACCGGCTAATCAGTGCTCCCTGTTGAAATATCCTTCGTGCCTTCCGTAATGTGGATGTTTTAAAAAAGTCGCGTGAAAGCAGTGCAATGTAAGTAATTCGATAAACATCTTCTAATCTCTTTCATAATTTTGTAGCGGTCCACAGTTCTTCTGGAGAATTCAAATTCATGCCGTTTTGGATGCTGTGTCTTCTCAATGCCCTTTTGGTTCTGCTCCTCATACTCATAGCAAATTTGGTGGTCTCTGTAGTATGGAAAAAGGTATCCTACGAGTTTTTGAAATTTTTTGGTCATTTTGTTGGTTAAGTCATGCTCCGACATCTGATTATCACAGACATTGTGTCATTCGGCTCGAATTCCGTCTTTTTGTGGTAATAGCTACTGAGGGAACACATAAATGTCAACTGTGCCTGCAAATGAAGTCGGATGTCAGTATAGACGACAAAATCGATATAACTCGAGCTTTCATCGAGTGGACAGGTTTGTTCAACTACTAAAAAATAGCGTTTCGCAATTTAAAACTTTAAGGTGACGTTTTGTCTCTCATGATTGTCTCGTTTTTGAATACTTCTCGATTCTAAGCGAAGAACGCGAGCTTTTTTGGACCAAATCATCGATGACTTGGATTACTCTCAGGATGAACAAGAAGGGAACCACCTGCAAAAGAACAAGCAAGAAAGGCACCACCTACAAAAGAAGGCTATATAAAGGGCACCACCTATTCGATCTGTTGCTATTTCGCCGTTATTGTTTGTTAATAAAATCATCTTTGTGAATAACAGTGGGAATGATATCAAGTAACTTTGAGTCCTGGTACCATCGAAACTCGAAAGGTACCAAAGAAACTTCGAAATAAAAAATGTTTTAAAAACCTAGCCTCGAGGTGCATAGGGGACGAAAACCAGGTCAAACAAATAAGCATTTTTTTTAAAGAATATCAAACATTAAAAAAAGACCATTGCTAACTGGCTTCATTGCTGACTGGCCGCTCAGAAACCATTGCTAACTGGCCAACCCCCAAACAAATGAGCTGACTCCGAGGGAGAATCTCACTGAGAATCCTCATTGAGAATTTCACTCACTCTCACCGAATACTTTTCAATTCTCACTCAATGCCTGTGAAGACAAATTTCATTCTTACTCACGGGCCTTCATCGAAACACAGGCTAAGATTCTGCTTTGGAGAATAGCCCCGGATCGCCCCTTTCAGTTTTTGCATGAAGATTATGTGTTTGTGACCAACCATATGTCATCCAGCAGCACGGCTCTACCTGGTTTGCGTCCAGTCCCCAGTACTCCAATTCCTCCTCAATAAAATATATTGTTGTTTGATTTCAGCTCATCATTTAACTATCACCTCGAACAGTGGACCGCATACCGAGGTGGGGTAATGGAGTTTGCCTGTCCTGTAGTAGTTCAATATCTTAAATAAAATCCAGGATAAAAACTTTTGAACTTTTATTAGAACTTATCAAAAGTCTGCGAAAAACTTGCCTGTTCAAAAACAGCTGGATGCCTGTCAAAGAAGTACTCATTTAGCAGGCCGTCGTAGTTGGACTGGGCTGGTGTGAGACGGGACAACCTGGTGGCTGGAACCTTTTTCAATGTTGCTTGATAAGTCTCATGCCTGATCCCACCCACGTTCAACACCACCCGCTCATCCATGGAAGGAATTGGGGCTGCTATAACAAATGAAAATTTTGGAAAAGGCAATACGGTTGGGCTATATAGGATGTAGGTAAATTTATCAACAAGTCACATAACCTCAAGGGTTGGGTAAAGGTAAATGCCGGCATACAGGGTTGTGAAATTAGCTGGAGCTGCAACTGAGCTGCGCCCTCAAAAGTCTTAACACGAGAAGGGCGGACAGTAATGTTTGTACGTATCGACCAAACTTTTAATTCTGCGTCGAACTTAGCTTTTCGTTTTCGCGAAAATATAGTTAAAACATGCTCAAACAAGCCATTTAAAAAAATTGTTTTTAAGGCAAAACGACTGATTTGAGTGGATAGAATTCACTATATTTTGCCAATACATTCATACCTCATTTCGATACTTGTATTTATTCGATAGCCCTGGATCTCAGCTTTCAGATGTGGTATCGTGAGGCTGTTAGAAGCTTAGTTTTACAGGTCAAAGATTAAAAAGCAGGAATGGGTCAATTGAAAATCAGGATGGTTTCAATGCCCAAGAGAAAATTTTTACACATTTTTTTATTTTACAGGACGAGATATACCATGCAAAAGCCTATGAAAAACTGCATCGAAAACTGCATTGATTTCGTTATTTTTATATAAAAATAGCGTAGAATAATGGCGATAAAAGATGAAAATAAAATAATTCAAAAGACAATTTGACGTGAAACTTTTTTTCGCTAGACAAACCCTTAATTCTAACACCGAATTCGTGTTCAGCGTAGTCGAATTGCTTATAAAAGTGCTCTAAAAATTAAAAAATTAACTTCGAAACTTCAAAAACGTCTGAATTCGAAAAATTTGGAAGCAATAGTATTTGCACAAGAAAAAAATGACTCATTGAAAATTTTGATTCAAAATAAAACTGCGAAAAGCATTGAAATGAGGTATGAATGTATTGGCAAAATATAGTGAATATAGTGAATTCTACAGTGAATTGTTTGAGCATGTTTTAACTATATTTTCGCAAAAACGAAAAGCGAAAAGGTCGATACGTACAAACATTACAGTCCGCCCTTCTCGTGTTAATTTAAACTGAAAAAATTTGAAAAAAAATCCAAAAAAATTATTTTCGATTAGGAAAGTGTCATAAAATAACCTTTTTTTATTATTGTTAGAAAGAAATTACTTAGGAGACGTTTAAACACAGGGCTCCCAAATCAAAATTTTGAAAATAAGGATATTTAGGGTATTTTGGGGAAAATGGCATTTTATAGAGTGCTTATTGCTTTTGACCACTGAAAATAAGATTTCAACGTAAAATTTTGAAAAAAAATAAGATTTGGGGTCCCAAAATAAAGACAAATCTTATTAATAAGGACATTTGGGAGCCCTGTTTAAACATGATTTTCAAAAAATTATAAAATTCACCACCCAAATAAACATGTACCAAGTTTGATAGCTGATTAGAAAGCCAAAATCCAGGGCTACACGCTAGTGCAAAAAAACTTCACAAATACAACAAAATTTAAAGAAAAAATAGCAATATTAAATGTGAGAGCAGAATTTACTAACAAGGGAAGGTCGCAAACTGTATAATTCGATACTCAAATTCTGAATATGCCATAGAGCATAGTTACTATATAGAATTTCAATATTTTCAGCAAACAGACAGAAAACTCCACCTGGAGACTCGAGAAACATCGAAAATAGGCTTAGAAATTGCCTTAGTCCCACCTGTGGATTTTCGATACATATTTTTACAGTCCTACCTCGATATGGTGACACCCCTAAAGCTTGATCCCCACCTGGGTCCAACTCTTTCTTCAGCAAAGGGTTAAAAAGTGTAGGACTCAGCTGGGAATCGAACTTTAAAGATGTCCCTACATCGAGGTTTGACCGCAGACAAATATGTTTTCGAAAATCAATAGGGGACCAAGGCAGTTTTCGGCCTTATATTTCTCGAGTCTCCAGTTTGAGTTTTTCTGTCTGTTTGCCGAAAATATTGAAATTTATATAGTAAATCGACTATGCTCTACAAGATGGCATATTCAGAATTTGCGTATCGAATTTTACAGTTTGCGACCTTCCCTTGTAAGTTGTGTAACCGCAAGAAACACATCCCCCCTTAATGTTTTGAAGCTGAAAATTAAGAGAAAACTGTTTTTGGAAATTTACAAAATATCAAGATTCAGCCCAAAACAATAGAATTAATAAGATATCCAGCTAGTTTTGGGATTTTAAATGCTGGTCCATTTAAAAGGGATTTGCATCTTCAATTACCTTTCACTTCACTCTTTTTGGTTGAAAAGAGAGGAAAAGGCGTCAAGCCAGGAATAATAAGCGAAAATGGGAGCCGCCTGCAAACCTTCTTCCACACAAAGCCTTTAAAGTGGGCCATTTTGGGGAGAAGTAGCTCCTAATCGACTTTATGTGCGCTTCTTGAAAATAGCCAAAATGCAAAACAGCAAGGCTAGCTAATTTCTAAAGCAATATTAGCCGGTTGAGGTGGTTTTTCGACACGGCGAAAATTCATTAAAATTTCGCGGAAAATTAATTTGACGTCTCCGCAAAATATAATACCGGATTTGTGCTCAGCATGGTCGATTTTCATAGAAACCTTTTTTCAAATTCAAACTTACTGTCAAATTTCAAATTCCTTTCGGGACAACGCACATTTGAAAAAATGCAATACCGTTTTAAGATGTAATCCTGAATTCGAATCTGTCGAAATCAAAACAGAATAATTACAAGGAGCTTAGATATTGCTGTTTTGAGTAGACTACTTGAACAGAGAGACTAGACTACCTACGAACAATAAGTTCGTACCTCTTACCTTCATTTTATAAATATCTTTCTCCTTGTAAGTATTTTGTCCTGATCTCAACCGATTTGCATATAGATATTACTTTGGGAAAAGGTTTTCGCAAAAATTGTCAATTTTTAATAAAAAATTTAAAAATAAGGCAAAATGGTCACAGTCCACAGTTAAAGGGGCATGCCCACGTTAATGTTCATTCAAATGTTTGAATTCAGGCACCAGTTTTTCAGATGAAGACAAATAAATTTGAATCTAATTTTCATTTCAAACATTTTTATGATGTTTCTGTTGTCATAAAAACATCATAAAAATGTTTGAAATGAAAATTAGATTCCAATTTATTTTGTCTTCATCTGAAAAACTGGTGCCTGGGAATTCAAACATTTGAAATGAGACTTATTGGCGTAAGAGGGGGGAGGCGTTTGTTTTTCGACTTCCTTCGAGAGGGGGGGACGTTAATTAGTGGAAATACGGTATTTCAAATTTGGCAGTGAGTTTAGAATTTGAATAGCACCTTTGTATGCAAATCGACTGTGCTGAGCACGAATCCGGTATCACAATTTGTTTTTACCTAGTGAGGACACCGAATTTTGCGCGCAATTATCCATCATGGAATTGCCTCTCACGGAATTCTTCCCATGCCATTTTTGGCACAAACTAATTTCATTTTTAACAGCAGTTCATTTTTACAAAAAAAATGAATCTACCCGATAAAATTATCCCACTTTCATTCACCAAATAATTTTACTTCCATTTTTCTGCTAAAAAAACAATTTTTATATAGAAAAATTGAAATCATGAAGGAGATAGTGAAATGTTGGTAGTTGCGTGCGCTCTGAAATTGCAGGCCCGGTTAGAGATCCAACAAAACTAGGGTTGGTCGGTTAGTTTAAATTAGACCATGGCCGCCAAAGTTTGAACACAACAATTAAAAACCTGAAACCCGGCCATATGGCCATGATACATGCCCGATAAAACCTGCAGACTGGCCATATGGCCATGATACATAGGCCCTGGATAAACCTGCAGACTCGGCCATATGGCCATGATACATATGGCCCTGGATAAAACTTTTTGAGACCCGGCCATATGGCCATGATACATAGCCCTGGATAAACCTGCAATCGGCCATATGGCCATGATACATATGGCCCTGATAAAACCTGCAGACCCGGCCATATGGCCATGATACATATGGCCCTGATAAACCTGCAGACTCCGCCATATGGCCATGATACATATGGCCCTGGATAAAACCTGCACCTGGCCATATGGCCATGATATATGGCCCTGGACAAACCTGCAGACCGGCCATATGGCCATGATACATATGGCCCTGATAAACCTGCAGACCTGGCCATATGGCCATGATACATATGGCCCTGGATAAACCTGCAGACCCGGCCATATGGCCATGATACATATGGCCCTGACAAAACCCAGACCCGGCCATATGGCCATGATACATATGGCCCTGGATAAAACCTGCAGACCCGGCCATATGGCCATGATACATATGGCCCTGGATAAAACCTGCAGACCCGGCCATATGGCCATGATACATATGTCGCTGGACAAAACCTGCAAACCCGGCCATATGGCCATGATACATATGGCCCTGGATAAAACCTACATTTTTGAGACTCAAACAACATTTCACTTTGTCGCCGAGAACTTGTACCTACCAGATCCATTGTAGAACATGACGCTTGCTGGTTTTGTAGGAATAATACCCTGCAAAAATGTTGAATACTGCATATTCTCTATTAATTCACCTTCCCGAAAATGACATATACAGTCCAGGTTGTATACAACACACAATCTTTGGGACCCTCTTCGAGGTATGTTGTACCGAAGGTCATACTATTTTCCCAAAACCAAATATGATTTTTACGTACTTATGTTATTTGAAGACCCGACTGTACACCTACTTTAGAATGCCTACACAACTCAACATAAGCATACAGAAATGAAGAAAAATTGAAAGCCAAGCCGAAAAGCATCATGAGGGCATGGTTGCGTTCGGCAGTTTTTAAAAATGGCGACTCAACATAAGACGCGAAATTTTTCAATTTTGCGTCTTTTTTGGCGTTTTTGACAATTTTTTTATGGCTATAAGTGAAAACACTGATCAAATTTTGCTTATTTACCTCCTCAAATTGTTCAAACTCGTTGTTCTTGCAAGGCTCTCAAAAGGCTTAAATTTCTCTTATACCAGTGTGTAGCCCTGCGCTTTCAGTTTCTAATGAGGTTCAACTGGCTTGACGTGATCTAAAAATTTGCGGAATAAATTGGTTTTTATAAAGTTGATACCTTGATACCCGCAAGCCTACACGCTGGTACAAATTTTTTTGAGCTTCGCAAGAACAAAGAGTTTTAACAATTTGAGGAGGTGAATACATAATTTGAGGAGTGTTTTCAATTTGAGCCTTTTTTTATTTAGTTTAATTACTGTATTTCTAATTAACGCACTCTCTGATTTTTTAAATGTTTTTATACAGTGGATTCTCATTTTTGATCACTTTCCTGTGCGTGGAGAGAAGTGATGCAAGTGGCCAAACGCAATGCCAAAACACGATTTTGAATTGTTGTATCGCTGTATAATATAGCAACGCGGAACACGAAGTAAAACAGTATAACTTTATATAGCACAACAATTACAACACGATAACAATAACTAACTATCAAGACAACACTAGAGTCAACTGCACAACATATCGTGTCAGGACAAACGACATTCAAATATTCACATCGCCACAACACCCCCACACTTAGATAAGAGACGCATGAATTTAGATTTTTAGAGGAATAGAGACGAGCACGGAGAGAGAAGTCAAAATACAAAACACATATTCAATTCAATGGACTGTGGAAACCGTTCGCAGGGCTACTAGGAATCCGAAGAAAACGCCCCGCTAAGATGAACCTCCCTCATCAAACCTCCCGTAAGAAGTGTAAAGAGACAGGGCCATGAATGAATGAATTGAGAAATAATACTAACTCTCACACCCTCCCTTATTGAAGGCCTTCCTACGAATAGCGTACTGCTTCTGTAGGGTCAAAAATAAACCTTGAGGAGGCTGGCGGAATCTTTTAGAGGCCCTAATGGGCCCTGTTTGGGCATGGAGAAATGTTAACTACTGGAGAATTATTTTCATGCCCTTCTTTGGAATTCTGGAGGAGCATTATTCTTAGAGCACCATACCACCATCGCTGAACATCGGGTCATTCAGGAGAAGGAGGAAGCAGCTGGTTTGTATGTCGAAGATGAGGAGCACAGCATCAGAGACCACTTTGTAGAGAGTACTGCTAGCTTTTCTTTGA
>JAMRYI010001160.1:0-41339 GCA_029231635.1 Ditylenchus weischeri | reverse complement strand
AAAAATTATAAAGGAACTACCGAAGAGCGTACATTATAAGAATACTGTGAAGGAGATCCAAGAGGACGTCCGGCTATTAGCACGTGCTCGCTCTGGGGGCGAATTTGGTAATCGGTATGCTTTTATGTTAATCAGCATGTGTAGTCATGCATTTAGGTTATCGCACGATGATCACATTGGGAGAAAATACATGCAAGATGGTATACTCTTATGCAGAGGTTGGCCAACTTCATTCGTTCTTGTGTCAAACGAGAAAACGTCTATCATCAGTGGTAAATACTTTTTCCTAAGTCTCACTCGAAATCTGGACTGTACTGTTAAGGAGATCCAAGAGGGACTTATTTGGCGGACATCCGAGAGCACAAACCAGGGTTTTGCCATGTTGGAATTACGATGTTAGACAAGGCGATGAGATCAATAAAAAAATGTTCATGATCGTTGCCCATTGTATGATACAGTCGAGTCTCAATAAGCCTAATCTTACAGGTCTCAGGTCATTGCAGGTCATGGTCTCAGGTCATGGATTCCGTTGGGATCCCGAAATTTTTGAACGACAATCCCGGTCCCGAATTTTTTTTCGCCGAAAATCCCGTCCCGAAATCCCGCCCGAAGGCCTCTTCTGTCTATAATTGAAATGTAATATTGAAAAAATCCAGCCCTTTTAGACGGTTACAACATCGTTGTATCAAATATTTTCCCAGTGGGGGATGCACCGATCCCGGGTAGGTGTAATACTGCTGACTGCGGTCGGGGTGGAGCAAGCCCCAACACCCAACCAGGTTCCAAAATAGGTTAATCTCTAAAGACCTAATTGGAGTCGTATCGAGATTTGGCCGATAAGAACAGATACTGCTTTGATCTTAGCCAAAAGGCCGAGAAGCGATGCCATCTCACAAATTCGTGAGACTATACACCAAATAGAGGTCAACAGTAGGCTGGGTTTGAATGCATGACAGACACCCAAGAGTAAAGAGATAGGGACAAAATAATAGGAATAGAGAAATATGGTTTAAGACAAACTGAGCGGAGAGCAGGTAGACCACTAAGAGAATATTAGAACGGGTTTGCAGTAAATAACTGAGTATTCGCAAATCAATTAATCATGAAACCATATTAACATTTAAAGTTTGTTCGAAAACATTTAAGATACCGTATCCTCTCTAATAGACGGGCCCTCTCTATTAGATCGGGCCCTCTATCAGATCAACCCCTCTGAGGGGGTTGGAAAAATAGACGGCCCTTCTATTAGACGGGCCATCTCTAATAGACGGGCCCCTAAAGGCATGTTACACTATAGTAAGTCATCAACCCAAAAATCGTTTGAATTTGCACGTTTTAAGTAATAAGTTTGTTTGTAATAAATTAGTTTGTATTTCGGCTTCGAATAATCAGTCGTGTTCTGCACATTCATAGATTATCGTCTATTAAATACCCACTATCTTCGATAAATTTAATGATATTGCTACTGGCTTGAGAGAGGACAACTAGGATGATTGACGAGCCTGATGGCTGGATCACCTGCATGTGAACCTTAGATGCTTGAAAAGACTACTGAAGAGGGTCATCACCGGAGCCATTGAAATCACTTGGATTACAGCCAAACCTCTAATATGACACTTTTTATTATGCCACCCGCTATTATGCCACATTTGCTCGGTCCCGAGAATATTCAGCACAAACATATATTTATTATGCCACTCCTAAATCTCTTCAGGAATGGCAACCAGGTGCTGCGTCCTCTGCTCGAACAGTTCTCCGCCCACGACATCTTCAATCTGAAGGAGAATGCTTTGATGGATCGGGTGGTTGAACAAACCTCTTTACCATACCTCTCTAATAGTGCCACTCAAGAAGATGCCACTTTCGTCGGTCCCGATGAGTGGCATATTAGCGAGGCTTGACTGTACTACTTCAATTGATCTCAGTGAGATAATAAGATGCACTAAGCTTCGAGAAAGATATTCCAGTGCTCACTGGTCGACGCAATTTGTGAATGGTGGAAGAAAGAAGCTTGAGATAATGAACAAATAGATCTTTGGTGAAGAAGAAAATATATTCCATAGTAGTAATGCGTTCATTGAGTTTTTAATTGTTTTTTCGAGTACTTGATAATATGTAAATTTTTTGAAACGCGAGAAAAATTTGGTGACAATGTTGTTAAGTTCTGATACAATTTTTTCGGGGAAAACATTTATGCAAAATGAAAAATAGACGGGCGTTTCCTATTAGAAGGGCCTCTAATAGACGGCCCCCCTCTGAGGGGCTTGGAAAAATAGACGGGCCGGCCCGTCTATTAGAGAGAACACGGTAATATAAATGTGAATTTGGCCGTGTTTCTTTCTTTTTTTACTGAGGTTTCAGTTTCTCCTAATTATAAAAATATTTGCTTAAAAGTGCAAACAGAGCTGTAACATGGATATAAACATAATATAGCTGCAAAGTATTTTACTGTGTTTTACGTGGTTTCTATAAAAAAACCAACAAGTGTTGTTCTGGGTTTTATTGCTGAGAATTATACAAAAATATGCAAAATCTACCAATAAAAAGAAGTAATAAATGCAATATAAACAAAATAAGACTATTGTAAAGCCAGACTTAATACAAATGACTATGCAGAACACCGAAAAAGCAAAAGTTACAAATTTTAAATTTCAGATAAAGGACACGATTAAATGCATGCAATGTTTTAGCACAGATACTTCGTAAGTCAGACACGTGAGAAATACCAAGCAAATCAGCAAATATAACAATTTTTGACCCTAGTATAGAATACCTCCCACCCCCAAACTTGTGCCTTCTAAAACTTAAGTAAAAAGCACCCAAATATATGTTCCAGACCCCAGAAAAAGTGCGTAAAACACTTATTAGTCACAACTTCCATACGCTGGCCTACCCCTAAGCCTAAGTAAAGAGCACCCAAATATATGTTCCAGACCCCAGAAAAGTGCGTAAAACACTTATTAGTCACAACTTCCATACGCTGGCCTACCCTAAGCCTAAGTAAAGAGCACCCAAATATATGTTCCAGACCCTAGAAAAGTGCGTAAAACACTTATTAATCACAACTTCCATACGCAGGCTTACCCTGAGCCTAAGTAAAGAGCACCCAAATATATGTTCCAGACCCCAGAAAAGTGCGTAAAACATTATTAGTCACAACTTCCATACGGAGGAACACCCTGAGCCTAAGTAAAGAGCACCCAAATATGTTCCAGACCCCAGAAAAGTGCGTAAAACACTATAGTCACAACTTCCATACGCTAGGCTTACCCTAAGCCTAAGTAAAGAGCACCCAAATATATGTTCCAGACCCCAGAAAAAGTGCGTAAAACACTTATTAGTCACAACTTCCATACGCAGGCTTACCCTAAGCCTAAGTAAAGAGCACCCAAATATATGTTCCAGACCCCAGAAAAGTGCGTAAACACTTATTAGTCACAACTTCCATACGCTGGCCTACCCTAAGCCTAAGTAAAGAGCACCCAAATATATGTTCCAGACCCTAGAAAAAGTGCGTAAAACACTTATTAATCACAACTTCCATACGCAGGCCTACCCCTAAGCCTAAGTAAAGAGCACCCAAATATATGTTCCAGACCCCAGAAAAAGTGCGTAAAACACTTATTAGTCACAACTTCCATACGCTGGCCTACCCTAAGCCTAAGTAAAGAGCACAAATATATGTTCAGACCCCAGAAAAAGTGCAGTAAAACACTTATTAATCACAACTTCATACGCAGGCTTACCCTGAGCCTAAGTAAAAACCCAAATATATGTTCCAGACCCCAGAAAAGTGCGTAAACACTTATTAGTCACAACTTCCATACGCAGGCTACCCTAAGCCTAAGTAAAGACCAAATATATGTTCCAGACCCCAGAAAAGTGCGTAAAACACTTATTAGTCACAACTTCCATACGCAGGCTACCCTGAGCCTAAGTAAAGAGCACCCAAATATATGTTCCAGACCCCAGAAAAGTGCGTAAACACTTGTAGTCACAACTTCCATACGCAGGCTACCCCTAGCCTAAGTAAAGAGCACCCAAATATATGTTCCAGACCCCAGAAAAAATTGTAAAACACTTATTAGTCACAACTTCCATACGCTGGCTTACCCCTAAGCCTAAGTAAAGCACCCAAATATATGTTCCAGACCCCAGAAAAGTGCGTAAAACACTTATTAGTCACAACTTCCATACGCAGGCTTACCCCTAAGCCTAAGTAAAGAGCCCAAATATATGTTCCAGACCCCAGAAAAAGTGCGTAAAACACTTATTAGTCACAACTTCCATACGCTGGCCTACCCTGAGCCTAAGTAAAGAGAACACCAAATATATGTTCAGACCTCAGAAAAGTGCGTAAAACACTTATTAGTCACAACTTCCATACGCAGGCTTACCCCTGAGCCTAAGTAAAGAGCACCCAAATATATGTTCCAGACCCCAGAAAAGTGCGTAAAACACTTATTAGTCACAACTTCCATACGCAGGCCTACCCCTAGCCTAAGTAAGAACCCAAATATATGTTCCAGACCCCAGAAAAGTGCGTAAAACACATTAGTCACAACTTCCATACGCAGCCTACCCTGAGCCTAAGTAAAGAGCACCAAATATATGTTCCAGACCCCAGAAAAAGTGCGTAAAACACTTATTAGTCACAACTTCCATACGCAGGCTTACCCCTAAGCCTAAGTAAAGAGCACCCAAATATATGTTCCAGACCCCAGAAAAAGTGCGTAAAACACTTATTAATCACAACTTCCATACGCAGGCTTACCCTAGAGCCTAAGTAAAGAGCACCCAAATATATGTTCCAGACCCCAGAAAAGTGCGTAAAACACTTATTAGTCACAACTTCCATACGCAGGCCTACCCCTAAGCCTAAGTAAAAGCACCCAAATATATGTTTCCAGACCCCAGAAAAAGTGCGTAAAACACTTATTAGTCACAACTTCCATACGCAGGCTTACCCCTAAGCCTAAGTAAAAGCACCAAATATATGTTCCAGACCCCAGAAAAAGTGCGTAAAACACTTATTAGTCACAACTTCCATACGCAGGCTTACCCCTAAGCCTAAGTAAAGAGCACCCAAATATATGTTCCAGACCCAGAAAAAGTGCGTAAAACACTTATTAGTCACAACTTCCATACGCAGGCTTACCCTAAGCCTAAGTAAAACACCCAAATATATGTTCCAGACCCCAGAAAAGTGCGTAAAACACTTATTAGTCACAACTTCCATACGCAGGCTTACCCCTAAGCCTAAGTAAAGAGCACCCAAATATATGTTCCAGACCCCAGAAAAAGTGCGTAAAACACTTATTAGTCACAACTTCCATACGTGCTTACCCTGAGCCTAAGTAAAGAGCACCCAAATATATGTTCCAGACCCCAGAAAAAGTGCGTAAAACACTTATTAGTCACACTTCCATACATGGCTTACCCTAAGCCTAAGTAAAAGCACCCAAATATATGTTCCAGACCCCAGAAAAAGTGCGTAAAACACTTATTAGTCACAACTTCCATACGCAGAAACACCCTAAGCCTAAGTAAAAGCAAATATATGTTCAGACCCCAGAAAAAGTGCGTAAACACTATTAGTCCCAACTTCCATACGCAGGCTTACCCTGAGCCTAAGTAAAGAGCACCCAAATATATGTTCCAGACCCCAGAAAAGTGCGTAAACACTTATTAGTCACAACTTCCATACGCAGGCACCCTGAGCCTAAGTAAAGAGCACCCAAATATATGTTCCAGACCCCAGAAAAAGTAAGTAAAACACTTATTAGTCACAACTTCCATACGCAGGCTTACCCTGAGCCTAAGTAAAGCACCAAATATATGTTCCAGACCCCAGAAAAAGTGCGTAAAACACTGAGTCACAACTTCCATACGCAGGCTTACCCACAGCCTAAGTAAAGACACCCAAATATATTCCAGACCCCAGAAAAAGTGCGTAAAACACTTATTAGTCACAACTTCCATACGCAGGCTTGCCCTAAGCCTAAGTAAAGAGCACCCAAATATATGTTCCAGACCCCAGAAAAAGTGCGTAAAACACTTATTAATCACAACTTCCATACGCAGGCTTACCCCTGAGCCTAAGGGCTAAGCCTAAACTTGTTGTTCCAAAGGGTAGTTACAACGATTTTTAGAAGGTCTGATTTAAGGGGAGGGGTATTCTATACTAGCGCCGAATTTTTTATTTAATAAAATTTTGAAAAAGTGAAATTTATATAGATTTTTAGCTGCTTATATGCGTCGAAAATTTCGGAAAACCAATGCAAAAGACTCCAAAATCTAATTTCAAGGAAAATGAAAAAGTTTATCACCAAATTAAAATTTTGTGACATAACACAACAAGAATCTGGCAATAAAACTTTTTTATTCAAATTTATTGCACAATTATTACATCAAACCACTGCTTAGCTAGTAATACTTTCTTAATTATAGTCTAGAAGGAACCAGATTTTCTCGTTGTCTTATGTGCATTCCGTAATCATATGTAGTTATTATCATTAAAACCAATTCTTTCAATCTTTTCTACAGCAGCTGCTCACAAACTTGTTTCTTTATTCTCGTGCTGCTAAAATCTGGAAGAAACGATAATGACCCTGAAAGTACAAGACAATTTTAATAGGTTTATGACCAGAAAAAGCATGCAAAATATCAAACCCTTGCCCCATCGAGTGGACTAATTTATGGGGGAGGGAGGGGGAAGTAAATTTACCACGGATTTTTTAAAGTTTTAATAAAAAACGGTCCACAGCGGCCTTTGAACAATGGAATCCTCAGCTGTGGTACAAAGTTACTAGTATAAAGTTGAATGAGGCCATGAGTTTTTTCCAGATGGAATCTTGGTTTGTTGTAAAAGGCAAAAAAGTTTTTAATAAACTCCTCTATCTTCCTATTTGTGCACAATTGTCGCTTCCATCAAAAATAGAAGTAGACTTTTTTAAATGTTTTTAATTTTAGGGTTATGTTAATCATAATTACCGTATTTACTATGATAACTCACCCGAGTGAGTTATTTTTAGGATGCTTGAAAATCGTAAAATTTTGAGGTTTCTTGAAAAAACGAACCGCCCTGCGCCTTCGAATGGGGCGCAGGGGGCTTGAGAGTTAGAGATGCGCGCACAGACTTACCTTGGACATGATTCCGAGCAATAATCATGATCAAAAATGCATAAAGAAGCTCTTTTTGCCAAGCTCCTGTGACCAAAACGGGCAAAATATCAAAAAATGACCAAAAACCGTAAGGGGGACCAGGGCCGTACCGGATATAAAAAATGGCTAACGTGCACTATTTGGGGCAGCCCAAAAGTGCATTTTTTAAGGAAAAGTATGTCTTAAGCCCTAAAAACGATGAAAAAAGGGAAGGACGTTTTTCGAAAAAAAAATTCTCGATTGCCTCGGTCATTTTTGCCTTGGTTCCCCCATGGTTTTGGTCATTTTTGCCTTGGTCCCCTATGGTTTTTGGTCATTTTTGCCTTGGTCCCCTATGGTTTTGGTCATTTTGCCTTGGTCCCCCATGGTTTTGTCATTTTGCCTTGGTCCCCTATGGTTTTGGTCATTTTTGCCTTGGTCCCCTATGGTTTAGTCATTTTGCCTTGGTCCCCTATGGTTTTTGGTCATTTTGCCTTGGTCCCCTATGGTTTTGGTCATTTTGCCTTGGTTCCATGGTTTTGGTCATTTTGCCTTGGTCCCCTATGGTTTGGTCATTTTGCCTTGGTCCCCCTATGGTTTTGGTCATTTTGCCTTGGTCCCCCTATGGTTTGGTCATTTTTGCCTTGGTCCCCTATGGTTTGGTCATTTTGCCTTGGTCCCCCTATGGTTTTGGTCATTTTGCCTTGGTCCCCCTATGGTTTTGGTCATTTTGCCTTGGTCCCCCTATGGTTTTGGTCATTTTGCCTTGGTCCCCCTATGGTTTTGGTCATTTTGCCTTAGTCCCCCTATGGTTTTAGTCATTTTGCCTTGGTCCCCTATGGTTTTGGTCATTTTTGCCTTGGTCCCCTATGGTTTGGTCATTTTGCCTTGGTCCCCTATGGTTTTGGTCATTTTGCCTTGGTCCCCCTATGGTTTTGGTCATTTTTGCCTGGTCCCCCTATGGTTTTTGGTCATTTTTGCCTTGGTCCCCCTATGGTTTTGGTCATTTTTGGTTCCCCATGGTTTTGGTCATTTTGCCTTGGTCCCCCTATGGTTTTGGTCATTTTTGCCTTGGTCCCCTATGGTTTTTGGTCATTTTTGCCTTGGTCCCCCTATGGTTTGGTCATTTTTGCCTTGGTCCCCTATGGTTTGGTCATTTTGCCTTGGTCCCCTATGGTTTTTGGTCATTTTGCCTTGGTCCCCTATGGTTTTGGTCATTTTTGCCTTGGTCCCCATGGTTTTTGGTCATTTTGCCTTGGTCCCCCTATGGTTTTTAGTCATTTTGCCTTGGTCCCCCATGGTTTTTGGTCATTTTTGCCTTGGTCCCCCTATGGTTTTTGGTCATTTTTGCCTTGGTCCCCTATGGTTTTGGTCATTTTGCCTTGGTCCCCCTATGGTTTTTGGTCATTTTTGCCTTGGTCCCCTATGGTTTTGGTCATTTTGCCTTGGTCCCCTATGGTTTTTGGTCATTTTGCCTTGGTCCCCTATGGTTTTTGGTCATTTTGCCTTGGTCCCCTATGGTTTTGGTCATTTTTGCCTTGGTCCCCTATGGTTTGGTCATTTTGCCTTGGTCCCCTATGGTTTTTGGTCATTTTGCCTTGGTCCCCTATGGTTTTTGGTCATTTTTGCCTTGGTCCCCTATGGTTTTGGTCATTTTTGCCTTGGTCCCCCTATGGTTTTTGGTCATTTTTGCCTTGGTCCCCCTATGGTTTTGGTCATTTTGCCTTGGTCCCCCTATGGTTTTTGGTCATTTTTGCCTTGGTCCCCCTATGGTTTTTGGTCATTTTGCCTTGGTCCCCTATGGTTTTGGTCATTTTGCCTTGGTCCCCTATGGTTTGGTCATTTTTGCCTTGGTCCCCCTATGGTTTTTGGTCATTTTGCCTTGGTCCCCTATGGTTTTGGTCATTTTTGCCTTGGTCCCCTATGGTTTTGGTCATTTGCCTTGGTCCCCCTATGGTTTTGGTCATTTTTGCCTTGGTCCCCTATGGTTTTTGGTCATTTTTGCCTTGGTCCCCCTATGGTTTTGGTCATTTTGCCTTGGTCCCCTATGGTTTTTGGTCATTTTTGCCTTGGTCCCTATGGTTTTGGTCATTTTTGCCTTGGTCCCCTATGGTTTGGTCATTTTTGCCTTGGTCCCCCTATGGTTTTTGGTCATTTTTGCCTTGGTCCCCCTATGGTTTTGGTCATTTTTGCCTTGGTAAATAAAAGGCACTTTTGGGCTACCCCAAATAGTGTACTTTAGCCGTCATAAAACCCCTGTTGTTTATGTCGAAAATTTGATTTCTATTCACTAATAAACATGTTTCAGCACATTTCCTCTCGGACCTTATGTAGTTTGGGGGGCCACCCATTTTTTGTGATTTTAGTTTTTAGTTTTTGGAATTTAATGAGCACAGAATGTATGAGTTGTGGAACTTGATTGGAAGACTGTTTCCATGCACTTAAGGTAATAAAGATTTATGTTGCAAAAATGAGCTTTCGATTTTTCGCAAAATCAGAAAAAATGGGTGCCCCCCCCAAACTGCATAAGGTCCTTGTTTATTTTTCCAGCTTATTTTGATTACTCAGCTTCTTCCAAATTTTTTAATTTCGCACTATTTTTAAAAGAAAGCTATGAATCTCATTAATCTTTTCGAAATCTGCGGCAATAGAAATCGTCTTTTGCCATATCTTCAGAACCAAGGATTTGTTCCACAGCAGGGAAATTATGATTGCCCAAAGTGCAACCAGTGGCTAAGTCTGCAAGAGGAGCCCTCTCGGTAATTGTCCCGGTAATTGTCTCGGTAATTTTTTTAAATTTTTCATGATTGGGCTACCGATGGGTGTGTGACAACAAGCGATACAAGAAGTATTCAAATTCAGCAATGCAACCTTGTGACACAAGACTTGAAATTAGAGAGGGCACTATATTTCAAGACAGCAATTTGAAAATTTTTCAGATTTCGGGGTTCATTAATCTCTGGGTGGATAATGTGCAGCTGAAAGTCATTGGTCGTCAAGTTGAAATAAGCTCCCAGACTACTCTTGTTTATTGGTCCAGTTTTTTTCCGAAAACTTCTTTTTGATGCCTATATGGCAAGGACTTCTAATGACATGGGCAAATTAGGAGGAGCTGGAGTCACTGTCCAAATAGATGAATCCAAGTTTGGAAAGCGCAAATATCACGGAAGACATCGAGTTGAAGGATGCTGGGTCTTTGGAGGCTATGAGGTGGGGAGTGCGAAAGTCTTTATGGTAGTTGTAGAGGACAGGTTGTCTCTTTTATTATTTTTATCTTGAGAACCCAGAAAGAAAGATGAGATCTCAACTCCAAGCCTCCAAGCCCCCTGCGCCCCCGAAGGATGCGCAGGAGGCTTGAGAGTTAGAGATGCGCACACTCACTTACCATAGACATAATTCCAAGAAGTACTCTTGATCATAAAATGCATATAGAGTCTCTTTTTGCACAGCTCCAGTTGCCAAAACGGAATAAAATACCGCACTATGAAATCAAAATGAATATCAAAAAGTTCTTAAATGATTAAATAAATCGGGAAATTTGTTGTGGTTTACTATTACAGAGGCCGAGACAGTCTTCTTCCAATTATTAAAGAGTGGATTTTTTAGGTCATTGTGTCGGATTTTCGGAGGGCGTATGACTGTCTCAATGCTGAGGGTTATAACCATTTGAAGGTCAACCATTCCCTCCATTATGTTGACCCTGATACAGGAGTACATACCAACAACATTGAAGCTAGCTGCAGGGCTGCTAAGGCCATTACCACTTCTGCGGGTCGCAAGAAATCACATATTCCAGGTAATCTCGCCATGTACATGTTCCAGAAAGTGTGTGCTACAAAAAAAGTCGACCGGTTTGATGAGTATCTTCGTCTTGTTGGATTGTATTTTAATCCTGCTGCTAATGTCCCTGTGGTTCCTGACAATGCAGAGATTCCTAATGAAGATTATCAGGAAATTGTAGATGATGCTAATTTTGAAGACTGACATTCTGTCTTTATTTTTGTATACTCTGAAATCTTGCTGCCAATATGTAAAAGCAATATTTAAAATAAAAATAGAAATCAAATTTGAAAAAAATGTTTAAAATTTAAAAAAAAAATCTCCGAAAACTAACCACTTTTTCAAATATCGGATGTCAAAAAGTGCCGGATATCGGATATACGGTGCGGCCCTGAGAGGGACCAAGGCAAAATAAGACCAAAAACCATGGGGAGCACCAAGGCAGTCGGAAAAAAAATTAATTTTTTTCGAAAAATATCCTTCCCACTTTTTTTACGCCTTTTCTATCTTTTTAGGGCCCAAACATACTTGGACCTTGAAAAAACGACATTTTGGCTCTGGCTAAATAGTGTACTCCTGCCGAAATTTTGCCGTTTTTTGTCATTTTTTCCGTTTTTCCATGCCATGGTCGTACTTTTAAGTAATAACTTCTAGGTCTTAAAAACTTCCGATTTTAGGAACTCCAATTCTTCTTTTTTCAAAACACCATTACCCAAATGACACAGCAATTAAAACACAGCATGATAGATACCCAGAAACTGAGGATTTCATTCACCAAAGAAAAAGCAAAAAAAGGACAATCAATGTATTATAACGGGGTGGATAATACGAGCACGAGATACTAGCTGCACTTTGATGGATCAGTCGAGCTGAATACTGTGGCTCTTGCAAAACTCCTGAACGAAGATCATCTCATTGTCAAGGCTGTCGATGGATCGGTCCAGCTGATCGCCATACTCCGCAATCCAATTGTGCATGTCAGTGATGTAGTTTTTCAAGATGGTCACATCCTTCTTCTGCGCATTGTATTCTGAATCCTGACTATCGCCCTGAAAAGATATTTATTGTAAAATGAGAAATTAAAACAATGTTCATTATTGCAGTCAGCAAAATCACGGTTGCAGTAACAATAGCCAACGAAAAAACTTCGCAATAGTTAAAAAACTATACATTTGATAAAAGATTCGGAACAAACAGGGAATTTTTTTCGAACATTTGATAAAAGCTCGTTTCAACTTGGGATTAGGACTGTCGGTTTAGTCAACCATCTTCGGAAATTCGAAAATTCAATTTTTATGGTGCACTGAACTCGAAAAAAAAATTTTGACCAAATTTCGAAAAATTTTCCTTGGTCCCCCTTATGGTGCAAAACGGCAAAATCGAAAACTTGAACGTCAAAGTGGCATTCATCCGAAAAGAGCAATTTATCCAGAAAGCGAGGTGACACATCAATGAGATCCGAAAAACCCAGCAACACTGAATGCGAGACACGAAAAGAAAAAATGATGTGTTTCCGAACTTAAAATGGAGCAAAACCAAAATTTTCGATTTTTGCCGTATTCGCACCATAGGGGGGACCAAGGCAAATTTTTCGAAATTTGGTCAAAAATTTTTCGAGTTTAATGCACCATAAAAATAGCTTTTCGATTCTGAGTCGAATTGAGTAGAGTTTTGAAAAGGGCTTATAAAAAGCTATGGCCAAAGCAAAAGTTCCACAATTCTTGTTACACCATGTATTTAAGGGGCATACCAACATTAAAGGGGCATACCAACGCGTTACACGGAGAAAAGGCGGGGATCGGCAGTTTTTTTCTTTCTCGGTAAATTTTTACATGCGTTCTTATCTATATTTTTAAAGTTTTCTGCCTAGTTTTTAAAAGTAGTATACGGTCATCAATATTATATTTGACGCAGAACGAGTGAAAAATAGGACGATTCAAAAAAAATTGCTGGTCCCCGCCTTAACTTTTTGAAACGCGATAGTATGCCCCTTTAACCCCCACCACTAAATTGAGCTCAACCCATACCAGTCGATTCAGCTTGGTACCGTCCAATTTTTTTTAACATTTTTTTCTACCAGTAATTTTTTGTATAAAAATAGTAAAAAATTGTAGATAAATAATTTTTTGAGACTTTAGGCAAGAAATATTGCATTCGAGAGGAGGGGTTGAGTTCACGTGTGTCCAAAATAAGTTTGCAAAAGTGCATTTACATAATAACCTTTCTCGATATTGTCTCCTGCAGCTTTGAATGAATTTCTTGCACAAATGAATTTGCATTGAACGTGATTTCGTACTGCTGTTTGATCTCTGGCACTTGCGGCACACTAAAAGTGACGGAGACAAAAGTTAGATCTGCCTCAAAAATAAACTACCTCTTGCTGCTTTGGACCAATTCTTTTCGATAATTCTCCCAGCTATTACATCTGTCTTGGAGAATTTCAATAGTTTTTCTGCTCTCTGCAATGGTTGAGTCCACAAGCTCGCTTACTTTTTCTGAGCTTAGCACCATCTTTCGCTGAAGTTAACAACTGAGAAGTCTGGAAGAATGATATTTAACCCTTTAACGCGCACTGTCCCATATACCCCCGCCCTATATTTGGGGCAGTACGCGAAAAAAACGGTTGTTCGCAATCAAAAGTGGGAAATGAAACTAAAGTCTAAGTTATCGTGATAAAGTCTAAGTTATCGTTTTTAGCACAATTTAGTCAATGAGTTGTGGTAGAGCTCGTGGCAGTTGAAAACGCGATAAAAAGCCTCGCAAAATATTGACTGTGTCCTAAGATATAGACAACTAAAGTTGAGGGGAGGGCTTACCGTATTTTCTCTATGAAATCCCCCGGGGGACTTATTGTTCAACCCCTCTCGGAGGGGAATTATTAGAGAGGGGATTATTTTTCAACAAAAATATCACTTAAAGTTGTTTCGTCCTAAAAGAAAAAAATTTTGATGTCATCTGGTTTTTTCTGTCTCATTGATTATTGCTGTCTCGTTTTTTTTGAATTTTCAGTGCTACATATTTTTTGGTTTTTAACCCAATGCTGTGAAAATAGGGTTATAGTAATTAGAATAAATACCCGGTATTTACCGGGTATTTACCTGGTATTTATTAATAAATACCCGGCTATATAAAATTCGGTATTTATATATGTATTATACACGGGCATTTTTCGCAAAACCGATCGTGAACATCGAGTGCTTTTATTGGACGTCTTTTTCTTCGAGCGTTTTTATGTAAACGGTGTCTTTTCATGAATTAACATCGAATTCTTAGCCTCTTCAATGCCTAAGCCTTTATCATGGAGCTGGAGCTTTTTCAATCGCAAGGAGGAAAAGATGCATCCGAAAATCGATCTGTCGGCTATTGCAAGTTCTGTAATTTGCATTATACAAGCAACTCTGGTTGATGTATATGTTTGGTGTCGATAAAATTGATTGAGTGCAGTTCACTAGTCCCCTGTGTATTTTATAAATACCCGACATTCGGTATTTACTGGTATTTACCTGTAAATGAAAATAAATACCCGGGTATTTATACAACCCTAGTGGAAACTAAATATTTATTACACTTAAACAAGGTGTAGAAAAAGATTCTTTAAGGAGGGAGGGATATTAAAGAGGGGGAGTTATTAGAGGGGGAGTTATTTTTCAACCCCCCTCCTAGGGGAGTTATTAGAGAGGGGGAGTTATTGGAGAGGGGGGATTTAATAGATTATTATTTTTTTACGGTAACAACAAAGATAATACGTGAAAACTATAATGACGCTTCTACAATGACGATTGATCCGCCGGAAAATTAACTAAAGGGCCTCTATTGGCTTCACAAGGACTCCAAATTCGAATTTGAAATTCGCGCCATTCAATCTTATAAATTTGATGACTTTAATTATTTGAATTGACTTTTCTATACTTTTTGATGATTTTGTGAATTTATGAGGAGTAAGATTTCTTAGGTGAGAATATTTTTTGAGACTAATGTTATCGTTATCAGAAACAGTGTTTGCGTGACATTGTTTTTGTGGGGCATGACCTTATCTGACTTTTAAGTCAGTGATTAGTATGTCATGCCAATGCGGAGCTTGAATGGTGATGAGGAATTATCTGATTTGATTGTCTATCTCTTCCTTTAAATCATCGTGTCGCCAGTTTTTATATCTAAATGAAACTTTTTGCAGCAATCATTGAAAGCGTTAAAATGTCAGATAAGGTTGAAGCCTACCTCAGCAATCAGAAGAACAATGTGAAGCAGGTGGACGTGGCGGAAAGCTTTCAAAAGCTGGTGAATTTTTTATTTGGTAATCTGTTGTATATTAACGTGTATCTCGCTTAGATCGCCTTGTCACGCCCTGCAAAGGAGA
Source organism: Ditylenchus weischeri (assembly GCA_029231635.1). NCBI lineage: Eukaryota > Metazoa > Nematoda > Chromadorea > Rhabditida > Anguinidae > Ditylenchus > Ditylenchus weischeri. The sequence goes on along the minus strand of JAMRYI010001160.1, from coordinate 26,059 downwards.
GAAACATCACTTTTGAAGAAATCTCTCAGAAAGCCGAAGTTCCTCTGAATGAGGTGGAATTTTTGGTCATGAAGGCGCTCAGTCGTGGTCTCATCCGTGGTTCTATTGATCAGGTTAAAGGTGTCGTAAACATCAGTTGGATTCAACCACGTGTCCTCTCTTTGGAACAGGTCTTGAATTTTGAATTTGTATCTTGCCGCAACCAATAGTTTTATTCAGATTTCTTCTATGGCCGATAGAATTGATGTGTGGCGTAGAGATGTGGAATCGATGGAAAGCGTTGTCTCTAAGAATGCTAAAGAAATTATTATGAAGAGCTAGACCTTTGTCGCCAATAATTATTGTTGTGACCATTCTGTATTGGATCAGACAAATAAATAAAGCTGGTCAGAAAAATTATTTTTAGCGAGAGTATATGACCTAAAGATCACTAGTTGAGAACTGGGGATGTCGACGATCGATCACCAAAATTTGGCAAAAAAATCGCATACTGCATGCGTCCAAAATGTATACGTATGTATCGCAAATCGCGTTTTGAGAAACTTCACGATTAATTAATTGATGATTTAATAGCATAATTAGTTTTAGCGTGGTAATGCTGCAAATCAACTCTCGCTGTATACCGCATTTTCTTTAATAGAAGCACCTCTCCAACAGAAGCTCCCCCTGGAGGGTGATCTAAATATATAAGCCCCCTCTCTAATAGAAGCCCCCTCGCCCGAAGAAGCCCCAAAATGATTTTTATTCTTTTGACACGAAATTTTTTTATTGTAAATTTATTTTTTTTTTATTTAAGAAAAAAATTATTTTTTTATATTAGTCTACAGGATTCTCTATTATCTTATTTTCGTTTGCTTCGATTTATCTGTGTTTCAGACTAAAACTTTCAGTCAAAGTTTTACTTTTTTGTATTTTCAATCATAGATGAAATGCCGACTAGCTACGGCATGCATATTCGAAAACAATGATCGCAAATCATTCAGAGGTTAGTCGAATGTATCGTTGGCCTCTGAAACCTGTTTTTTTACATTCAACCAATGCGGACGGCAAGATGATAGTGATAGTGAGATATGATAGTGATAGCATGATAGTGAGGATGGCGACGCTACACTGTTTTGAGCTATAGGGACCTCTATCAGAAGGTTTCAAAACACTGAAAGGTGTCAGAGATGCCACCGAAAATTTCATGAGTTCTTATGAGGATAAAGAAAACGGATATTTAAAGGAGCATGCCCGTGCGTTACACGTGGGAAATTTGAATTTCCAAAAGGCGGGGACCACTTTAATGCGTGAGACCAAAATAATTCAAATTCAAATTTTCATTTTATCGTATTTGCGCAAAATACAATTCTTCTTCTCAAACTCGCTTCCAAAAACTCACATCCTCATTTTCAATAAAGTTAACCATTTGTATTAATATTCTGTGTATTTTAGCTCGTGCAAATTTGAAGACGTGATGATGAAGATCCAACTCAAGGCGAATGACGAACAAATCCTCGAAGTGGAACGAAACGTGATCCGTCTCTCGTCCACATTGAACACCATGTTTCAAGGTTGGTAGTACATAGATTATTGCTGCTGGTTTTGTGTTATGCTAGAGCATTTTGCATGTTTTGGGAATGGTGTTCAACAGTGAAGCAATCATTGTTGTTGTGTTATTCTTCACGTTTTAGATCTTGGACTGGATGCCGGAGACGCTGACATGTTGAGCGAACCAATAACACTGGACAAGGTCGACGGTCCGATGCTGGCCAGGGTGATCGAGTGGTGCAAGCATCACGTGAATGACCCGCTGCCAACTGCCAAGGACGCGGAGATGGATGAGCCACGTACCGACGATATTCCGTATGCACTTTTCAGCTGAATAATTATTAAACTGGAAATCGCCCTTTACAGAGCTTGGGACGTCGAATTTCTCAAGGAGCTTGACAATGGCACGCTTTTTCAACTCATCATGGTCAGTTATTATACTGTTTGTGGAAGAGGAAGTGAGTACTATACAGAAAATCCTGTTGACTTTTCAGGCTGCTAATTATTTGGAAGTGCGAGGCTTGTTGGATTCGGCGTGCAAGACTGTTGCCAATATGATCAAGGGAAAGAAGCCGGAAGAAATCCGCAGCCTGTTCAACATCGTAAACGACTTTACTCCAGATGAAGAAGCTAAGGTCTAGTTTAGTCTATCTTGTTTGCATAATATTTTTTTGTCTTCAGATTCGTGCAGAGAATGGCTGGGTTGAATATTAGAATTGTGGATCTGAAGAAAGTCAACATTTTTTCTGAATTTGTATAGTTGTCTTGTTGTTACCGATCGGAATTTCGCTGTTTATTGGGCAATAAATTTATTGCGAATTTATGAGTTTTTGTCGCGTTGGAGGGTTAGACTTTCTTAGCTTCTCATTTATGTGCTATTCTGCAGCAAGCATATGTGCGTGCAAGCCTAATCGTATAACTTGGTCGAGCCGCGTATCGTGTACCACAAAATTACAGCCTAGTTGAAGAATAGCCCAATTGAAGAACTTACCGGTTGAAGAATATGCTAGTCGAGAATGCAACCAGAGGGTCCCTGATAACGATTTTTGGGACTTGATACGATAGTGATAGGGAAACATTAATTCTCCACCTGTTATGATAATGATATCATAAAGCCGTCAAAATGAAGGTGAGTGAAAGTGGGGCTAGACTATAGAATCCCTCTCCCCCAGACAGCGCAAAATTTACTTATACCGAAGGGGGAGGGATTCATGAATATATATATGAAGGTCAATTGTTACAGTGATTAGAAGTTGTTACAGTGGTTAGAATAATACATTTCCTCTCGGACCTTATGTAGTTTGGGGGGCCACCCATTTTTTGTGATTTTAGTTTTTAGTTTTTGGAATTTAACGAGCACAGAATGTATGAGTTGTGGAACTTGATTGGAAGACTGTTTCCATGCACTTAAGGGAATAAAGATTTATGTTGCAAAAATGAGCTTTCGATTTTTCGCAAAATCAGAAAAAATGGGTGCCCCCCCCAAACTGCATAAGGTCCTTGTTTATTTTTCCAGCTTATTTTGATTACTCAGCTTCTTCCAAATTTTTTAATTTCGCACTATTTTTAAAAGAAAGCTATGAATCTCATTAATCTTTTCGAAATCTGCGGCAATAGAAATCGTCTTTTGCCATATCTTCAGAACCAAGGATTTGTTCCACAGCAGGGAAATTATGATTGCCCAAAGTGCAACCAGTGGCTAAGTATGCAAGAGGAGCCCTCTCGGTAATTGTCCCGGTAATTGTCTCGGTAATTTTTTTTAAATTTTTTCATGATTGGGCTACCGATGGGTGTGTGACAACAAGTGATACAAGAAGTATTCAAATTCAGCAATGCAACCTTGTGACACAAGACTTGAAATTAGAGAGGGCACTATATTTCAAGACAGCAATTTGAAAATTTTTCAGATTTCGGGGTTCATTAATCTCTGGGTGGATAATGTGCAGCTGAAAGTCATTGGTCGTCAAGTTGAAATAAGCTCCCAGACTACTCTTGTTTATTGGTCCAGTTTTTTTCCGAAAACTTCTTTTTGATGCCTATATGGCAAGGACTTCTAATGACATGGGCAAATTAGGAGGAGCTGGAGTCACTGTACAAATAGATGAATCCAAGTTTGGAAAGCGCAAATATCACAGAAGACATGTGTGTCCAGAAAGTGTGTGCTGCAAAAAAAGTCGACCGGTTTGATGAGTATCTTCGTCTTGTTGGATTGTATTTTAATCCTGCTGCTAATGTCCCTGTGGTTCCTGACAATGCAGAGATTCCTAATGAAGATTATCAGGAAATTGTAGATGATGCTAATTTTGAAGACTGACATTCTGTCTTTATTTTTGTATACTCTGAAAAATATCCTTCCCACTTTTTTTACGCCTTTTCTATCTTTTTAGGGCCCAAACATACTTGGACCTTGAAAAAACGACATTTTGGCTCTGGCTAAATAGTGTACTCCTGCCGAAATTTTGCCGTTTTTTGTCATTTTTTCCGTTTTTCCATGCCATGGTCGTACTTTTAAGTAATAACTTCTAGGTCTTAAAAACTTCCGATTTTAGGAACTCCAATTCTTCTTTTTTCAAAACACCATTACCCAAATGACACAGCAATTAAAACACAGCATGATAGATACCCAGAAACTGAGGATTTCATTCACCAAAGAAAAAGCAAAAAAGGACAATCAATGTATTATAACGGGGTGGATAATACGAGCACGAGATACTAGCTGCACTTTGATGGATCAGTCGAGCTGAATACTGTGGCTCTTGCAAAACTCCTGAACGAAGATCATCTCATTGTCAAGGCTGTCGATGGATCGGTCCAGCTGATCGCCATACTCCGCAATCCAATTGTGCATGTCAGTGATGTAGTTTTTCAAGATGGTCACATCCTTCTTCTGCGCATTGTATTCTGAATCCTGACTATCGCCCTGAAAAGATATTTATTGTAAAATGAGAAATTAAAACAATGTTCATTATTGCAGTCAGCAAAATCACGGTTGCAGTAACAATAGCCAACGAAAAAAACTTCGCAATAGTTAAAAAACTATACATTTGATAAAAGATTCGGAACAAACAGGGAATTTTTTTCGAACATTTGATAAAAGCTCGTTTCAACTTGGGATTAGGACTGTCGGTTTAGTCAACCATCTTCGGAAATTCGAAAATTCAATTTTTATGGTGCACTGAACTCGAAAAAAAAATTTTGACCAAATTTCGAAAAATTTTCCTTGGTCCCCCTTATGGTGCAAAAACGGCAAAAATCGAAAACTTGAACGTCAAAGTGGCATTCATCCGAAAAGAGCAATTTATCCAGAAAGCGAGGTGACACATCAATGAGATCCGAAAAACCCAGCAACACTGAATGCGAGACACGAAAAGAAAAAATGATGTGTTTCCGAACTTAAAATGGAGCAAAACCAAAATTTTCGATTTTTGCCGTATTCGCACCATAGGGGGGACCAAGGCAAATTTTTCGAAATTTGGTCAAAAATTTTTTTTCGAGTTTAATGCACCATAAAAATAGCTTTTCGATTCTGAGTCGAATTGAGTAGAGTTTTGAAAAAGGGCTTATAAAAAAAAAGCTATGGCCAAAGCAAAAGTTCCACAATTCTTGTTACACCATGTATTTAAGGGGCATACCAACATTAAAGGGGCATACCAACGCGTTACACGGAGAAAAGGCGGGGATCGGCAGTTTTTTTCTTTCTCGGTAAATTTTTACATGCGTTCTTATCTATATTTTTAAAGTTTTCTGCCTAGTTTTTAAAAGTAGTATACGGTCATCAATATTATATTTGACGCAGAACGAGTGAAAAATAGGACGATTCAAAAAAAATTGCTGGTCCCCGCCTTAACTTTTTGAAACGCGATAGTATGCCCCTTTAACCCCCACCACTAAATTGAGCTCAACCCATACCAGTCGATTCAGCTTGGTACCGTCCAATTTTTTTTAACATTTTTTTCTACCAGTAATTTTTTGTATAAAAATAGTAAAAAATTGTAGATAAATAATTTTTTGAGACTTTAGGCAAGAAATATTGCATTCGAGAGGAGGGGTTGAGTTCACGTGTGTCCAAAATAAGTTTGCAAAAGTGCATTTACATAATAACCTTTCTCGATATTGTCTCCTGCAGCTTTGAATGAATTTCTTGCACAAATGAATTTGCATTGAACGTGATTTCGTACTGCTGTTTGATCTCTGGCACTTGCGGCACACTAAAAGTGACGGAGACAAAAGTTAGATCTGCCTCAAAAATAAACTACCTCTTGCTGCTTTGGACCAATTCTTTTCGATAATTCTCCCAGCTATTACATCTGTCTTGGAGAATTTCAATAGTTTTTCTGCTCTCTGCAATGGTTGAGTCCACAAGCTCGCTTACTTTTTCTGAGCTTAGCACCATCTTTCGCTGAAGTTAACAACTGAGAAGTCTGGAAGAATGATATTTAACCCTTTAACGCGCACTGTCCCATATACCCCCCGCCCTATATTTGGGGCAGTACGCGAAAAAAACGGTTGTTCGCAATCAAAAGTGGGAAATGAAACTAAAGTCTAAGTCTAAGTCTAAGTTATCGTGATAAAGTCTAAGTTATCGTTTTTAGCACAATTTAGTCAATGAGTTGTGGTAGAGCTCGTGGTAGTTGAAAACGCGATAAAAAGCCTCGCAAAATATTGACTGTGTCCTAAGATATAGACAGCTAAAGTTGATGGGAGGGCTTATATTTTTTTACGGTAACAATAAAATATTACGTGAAAACTATAATGACGCTTCTAAAGCTTCTGACGCCGGAAAATTAACTAAAGGGCCTCTATTGGCTTCACAAGGACTCAAAATTCGAATTTGAAATTCGCGCCATTCAATCTTATAAATTTGATGACTTTAATTATTTGAATTGACTTTTCTATACTTTTTGATGATTTTGTGAATTTATGAGGAGTAAGATTTCTTAGGTGAGAATATGGTGATGAGGAATTATCTGATTTGATTGTCTATCTCTTCCTTTAAATCATCGTGTCGCCAGTTTTTATATCTAAATGAAACTTTTTGCAGCAATCATTGAAAGCGTTAAAATGTCAGATAAGGTTGAAGCCTACCTCAGCAATCAGAAGAACAATGTGAAGCAGGTGGACGTGGCGGAAAGCTTCCAAAAGCTCGAGACTTTCTACACAAGCAAGTCAGTTAACAAATCGGTATAAACTAATGTATAATGACATTATCTGCAGGCACTGGAAGCAGTTGGGCGAGGAGACACTGAAGCTGGTCAACGACAAGAAATTCTCTTCCGTGGTCGATTTGAAGGACTTCTACGAAAGCTTTGTGCGTAATTTCGAAAACCATATCAGTCCATTGGTCTTGGTTCAGACTGTTTTGCCGATCGCTTCGTACATATTTGAGAAAGGTTGGTTTTATCTGCTGTTGTGTATCAATTGCGAATGTTCGAAAATCCTAAAATTCAGACCGTGTCGGCGCTTTTGAGTTCCTTGCCAAATTTGACAAAACGGTTGCCAAAGATGCGCAGGCTACTATTCGATTGAATGCTGGGCAGCTCGAGCTTCGAATAAAGAACAAGGATGCAGGTGGAAGTTGTATCGACATTGTCAAGACTCGCGTAGGAATACTTGCTAATATGGGTGTCACTTCTCTACTGCACTTGCAACTTTCAGGAAATGTTGGAACTCACGCAGAAGAAGCTCGATGAAATTCATGGAGTGACTCCGGTTCATGCTTCTTTCTACAAAGTTTCAGCCATTTATCTACGGGAAATCGGTGATTATGCAGCCTATTATAAGGAGTCCCTTCGCTATCTTGGATGTGAGGATCTGTCACACCTAACTTTGGATGAGAAGCGAACGCAAGCTCAACTGCTCGGACTCTCAGCCCTCCTCGGACAAGATGTTTACAATTTTGGCGAATTGGTTTGTTGCTAATATATTGTGCCATTACGTAGCTAATATGTCTTTTTCAGCTTGTGCATCCCATTCTTAAGTTTCTTGAAAATTCATCCGAACAGTGGCTGCTTGACTTCTTGGTGGCCTTTAACAGTGGAAATCTGAGCAAGTTCCATGAATTCGAGAAGAAATGGTCACAGTGGCCAGATATTGTTAAGAATAGGGAGCTTCTAGAAAGTAAGATTCGACTGCTGGCTCTTATGGAGGTGAATTTGTTATTTGGTAATCTGTTGTATATTAACGTGTATCTCGCTTAGATCGCCTTGTCACGCCCTGCAAAGGAGAGAAACATCACTTTTGAAGAAATCTCTCAGAAAGCCGAAGTTCCTCTGAATAAGGTGGAATTTTTGGTCATGAAGGCGCTCAGTCGTGGTCTCATCCGTGGTTCTATTGATCAGGTTAAAGGTGTCGTAAACATCAGTTGGATTCAACCACGTGTCCTCTCTTTGGAACAGGTCTTGAATTTTAAATTTGTATCTTGCCGCAACCAATAGTTTTATTCAGATTTCTTCCATGGCCGATAGAATTGATGTGTGGCGTAGAGATGTGGAATCGATGGAAAGCGTTGTCTCTAAGAATGCTAAAGAAATTATTATGAAGAGCTAGACCTTTGTCGCCAATAATTATTGTTGTGACCATTCTGTATTGGATCAGACAAATAAATAAAGCTGGTCAGAAAAATTATTTTTAGCGAGAGTATATGACCTAAAAGTCACTAGTTGAGGACTGGGGATGCATGCGTTCAAAATGCGTACGTATGCATGCGTTCAAAATGATCGCAAATCGCATTTTGAGAAACTTCACGATTAAATAATTGATGATTTACTAGCATAATTAGTTTTAGCGTGGTAATGGTGCAAATCAACTCTCGCATAGAAGCACCTCTCCAATAGAAGCTCCGTCTCTAATAGAAGCCCCTTGGAGGGTGATCTAAATATATAAGCCCCCTCTCTAATAGAAGCCCCAAAATGATTTTTATTCTTTTGACACGAAATTTTTTCATTGTAAATTTATTTTTTTTAATTAAAAAAAAAGTTATTTTTTATATTAGTCTACAGGATTCTCTATTATCTTATTTTCGTTTGCTTCGATTTATCTGTGTTTCAGACTAAAACTTTCAGTCAAAGTTTTACTTTTTTGTATTTTCAATCATAGATGAAATACCGACCAAATCATTCAGAGGTTAGTCGAATATATCGTTGGCCTCTGAAACCTGTTTTTTACATTCAACCAATGCGGATGGAGAGATGATAGTGATAGTGTGATATGATAGTGATAGCATGATAGTGAGGATGGCGACGCTACACTGTTTTTAAGCTATAGGGACCTCTATCAGAAGGTTTCAAAACACTGAAAGGTGTCAGAGATGCCACCTAAAATTTCATGAGTTCTTATGAGGATAAAGAAAACGGATATTTAAAGGAGCATGCCCGTGCGTTACACGGTGAAATTTGAATTTCCAAAAGGCGGGGACCACTTTAATGCGTGAGACCAAAATAATTCAAATTCAAATTTTCATTTTATCGTATTTGCGCAAAATACAATTCTTCTTCTCAAACTCGCTTCCAAAAACTCGCATCCTGATTTTCAATAAAGTTAACCATTTGTATTAATATTCTGTGTATTTTAGCTCGTGCAAATTTGAAGACGTGATGATGAAGATCCAACTCAAGGCGAATGACGAACAAATCCTCGAAGTGGAACGAAACGTGATCCGTCTCTCGTCCACATTGAACACCATGTTTCAAGGTTGGTAGTACATAGATTATTGCTGCTGGTTTTGTGTTATGCTAGAGCATTTTGCATGTTTTGGGAATGGTGTTCAGCAGTGAAGTAATCATTGTTGTTGTGTTATTCTTCACGTTTTAGATCTTGGACTGGATGCCGGAGACGCTGACATGTTGAGCGAACCAATAACACTGGACAAGGTCGACGGTCCGATGCTGGCCAGGGTGATCGAGTGGTGCAAGCATCACGTGAATGACCCGCTGCCAACTGCCAAGGACGCGGAGATGGATGAGCCACGTACCGACGATATTCCGTATGCACTTTTCAGCTGAATAATTATTAAACTGGAAATCGCCTTTACAGAGCTTGGGACGTCGAATTTCTCAAGGAGCTTGACAATGGCACGCTTTTTCAACTCATCATGGTCAGTTATTATACTGTTTGTGGAAGAGGAAGTGAGTACTATACAGAAAAACAACAGCCGGCTTTCTCAAGAAATCCGGGTCGAGAAACACGAATATGATGTTATCTCCTCCATCTCATCACTCCCCGTGGGGGGGGGGATTCTGAACTCAAGCCTTCGAATTAATTTCATTTGCGTTAAAAATTGTATCAAAGTTTAGAACCATTTACTAGTCGAGCAAACCTTGCTTGACATTTCCAGATCGGACAAGTTAGCCGATTTGATGGCTCAACAACTTTTCGATATGAGTCGGTGTTTCAAATTGTTTTATACAGTCAACCCTCGATTTAACAACACCCCCAAAAAGTTCGTTCTCGAGACTTTTTTAGCTCAGTTTTTAAAGCCTTTTGCTAGTTGTCTTTGGTCAGTTCAGTCCGAATTATTGCAAGGATTCTGATTTTGCCGGTCGTTTTTGTAAATGGCAACAGTCATGCCGAAAAGACTCGTGGGTACTCGATTTAACGACACCCCATTTTGAAAAAAGCATCATTCCGCGCGAATTAAAATTTCGCAAATTGCTGTGCTTATCAACTTCCATGGTCCTTTAAACACGTACCTTAGGAAGTGTTCGTAAATGATTAATAAATTGAAAAAAAAAGTGAGAAAAACATACGTTGATACAAACGTTAAAACACATCAGAGAGTACAAAGTAAAATGAAACAAGCAAAACAAGGTTCAAACCTTGTGTGTGCTAAGCAAAAATTTATTATTCCAAATGCAGGTATTCAAACAATTTCTATGGTGGTTGTGGCATTGTTGGAGCTCAAGGTCCATTGGGCACAGGCGTTGCGTTCGCCATGAAGTATCGCAACCAAAAAAATGTCTGTCTGACCATTTACGGAGATGGTGCAGCAAATCAGGGCCAACTTTTTGAAGGTAATATATTTTTTTTGATTTTCTAGTCAATCTTGAAGTTTTAGCTATGAACATGGCAAAACTTTGGAATTTGCCTTGCCTGTTTATCTGTGAGAACAATGGCGTAGGTTTAGGAACAGTGCCTAAACGGGCTGCTGCAAACACTGACTACTATACAAGAGGAGACTATATTCCTGGTATTTGGGTGGATGGCATGGACCTGTTAGCAGGTAGGCTGAAATTGAATGTGCTTTGAAAAGCACGCTTTTGAAATTATGAACATATAACTCCTCATGGGGAGCTATTAGAGGAAATACGGCTCAGCGACAGATTGCGACAAAATTATTGGCATTATTCGGCAAATATTTGCTATAAGAAGGGACCTATTGACTTTTAGGGGGCCACATTTTTTTTGCCTTGGTCCCCCTGTCGATTTTTTTGCAAAATTTTTTGGAAATGTTTTTGCGTTAAAGGAGGACGAAAAATGGGGGTATTTTTCAATAAAATCGAGATTTTGTTATGTCTAGTAGAAATTTTTTTTTCAATATTTTTGCTAATCGACAAATTTCTAATTCCACCCGAAGATTTTTCAAAGATCGGCATTATCGGCAAAAATTTTTTCATATTTTTGCCTTTTCCCCTGTGGTTTGAGACTTTTCATGTGTCTTAGTCTTAGGAGCCTTCAAATTTGCCAAGTATGAACAATGCTTTTGAAGGTTTGAGGCAGTTTTATTCAAAAATTCAACACTTTATCCCAAATGACAACACACACGCAATAACAATTTATCTATCCATCTCTTCCACCTCTTCTTCATCCACCTCTTCCTCGTTATCAGTAAGCATTAGTGCTTGCAATTGACCAACCAACTCGTCTTCGTTGAAATCGTATTCTTCTTCTTCCTGCTCTACATCATCTTCATCTGGTGCCCCGGGTCCATATTGCAGCTTTCGATCCACGGCCTTCTCAACGATTTTGCGCTTCCATCCCTGCTCTGCGACTTCTTTTCTTGTGACAAGCCTGTTCCTGACGAGTTGGTTGGTCAATTGCAAGCACTAATGCTTACTGATAACGAGGAAGAGGTGGATGAAGAAGAGGTGGAAGAGATGGATAGATAAATTGTTATTGCGTGTGTGTTGTCATTTGGGATAAAGTGTTGAATTTTGAATAAAACTGCCTCAAACCTTCAAAAGCATTGTTCATACTTGGCAAATTTGAAGGCTCCTAAGACTAAGACACATGAAAAAGTCTCAAACCACAGGGGGGACCAAGGCAAAAATATGAAAAAAAAATTTTTGTCCGATAATGCCGATCTTTGTGAAAAATCTTCGGGTGGAATTAGAAATTTGTCGATTAGCAAAAAAATATTGAAGAAAATATTGAAAAAAAAATTTCTACTAGACATAACAAAATCTCGATTTTATTGAAAAATACCCCCACATTTTTTCGTCCTCCTTTAAGTGATAATTTCATTGTAAAAACATAAATTAAAGTAGTGCTGCATAAATTTTGTTGCTGGATTGTTGCTAAAGCTGATCAAAATTTGCTTCCAACAGAACTTCACCTGATTTTTTTTCGCGTCGCCTTCAGCGCCAGGTCATTGAAATATACAAGCCCCCTCTCCAATAGAAGCCCTCTCTCTAATAGAAGCACCCCCATACACAACTGACCGATAACAGCAATGGCCATCCCCCTTGATGCTTCGGAATTGTTTTGGCTTCATTCGCTCCCAAATTTACTGCTTTCTCAATGGCTGCACTTCATTCACCACTTCGATGCTGGGTTTCTTTTCAGGCGGAAAGTGGGCGCTTACGACTTTATCCCCATCCTCTTGATCCGATTCGATTACCCTCTTTGATGATTGGGAGATCTTACGCTTTCGATTCATTGCAGAACGCTCAGCCTTCTTCGTCCTCAATCCAGTCTTGTTTACGTCCGGCACCAAGTGAGAAGCAGATGTGAGGAAGTATTTGCAGTGCACTACGATATCCATTGATCTGCGGTCCTTGGCCTTTGCCTGAAACATAAGAAAATATAAGGGATTGAACAAGTTAACAAGGGATAAGGTTACGTCAAAGCCCTCCCACAACTCCCACAGCCGATCGTTGACCTCCTCGTACTTCTTGTTCTTCGGCTTGACCTTGGCCCCACTCTCGATACGCACTACTCTAACTGATTGCTGGAACTGGAGCTTCTGGAGAAAAGCAAAAAGAAGAGAATTGCCCGGTCTGCGCAATGCGCCGTGTCGTCTGAAAGCATTGAATATAATTCAACCACATGAAATCAATGGAGTCACCTCTTGAGGAACGAGTGGTAGGCCTCGGCTGCGTTGTTAGTTCTTGTGTCCTCCCCCCTTACAAGTTCCAGACGTGCAGAGGCTTGGACATCCACTGAATGCCGAAATAGCAGACAAACTTCTAAAACCAAGTTAGGCCAATGTCTGAATGAAAACGCTAAATACAAACAACCATCTAATCCTGATTAGCTCCTTATCCTCATCCAACGCCAGCAGTTCACGCTTGAGCACATCCCATGTCGGTTCAATCAAGTCTGGAGGCAGCAGTGGCAAAGCAAGTGTAGATCGGATGAGAGCGCGGAATTCTGAGTCCTCCTTGTAGCGTTTGATCATCCCCCTTGCCGAGATCTTTCACGTAGTGGAGAACAGCTTGGTAGTAGTGAAACATGCATCCTTTGATCTTCTGAAATGGGTAATAAATCAATAGTGAGTCAAGCACTATCAATAAAAACGCTCAAATTAGCCCCAAGAATCCCCATGCCCGCTTTCAGCTCTGCCTGCTCGAAGTCCATGAAGATCTTCTTGTAGATTGGCTTCACTCCAAGTCGCTTCCAGCCATCCACCACGGCGTTGAGAATCACCTCGTGGCTTTTTGTCGTTTTCTTCTTCATCAGCGCAGAAGCAATGCTCACCCACTTCCCTTTCAGCTTGGCTTGTTCATCGGCAGGCTTGTTCTCGCTGTCGGTCGGCGTGTCAATTGGCAACTAAATATAAATAAAGTCACGGCAAAAGAATAAAGGTGAAGTCTTACAAATAGATGTAGCGTAAGGAGTTGTCCAAAGTCTGGAGAACAAATATCGAAGGTTGCGTCCATGGCGAGGTACTTGCATCGCGTCCCACTGAAAGATCCCGGTCGCTCGCCATTGCCACGACTCATTCATCCCGATACGACGCCAGTTCTTACCTAAACCATCAGTTTAAAACAATGAAAGATTGTGGAAATTTTCAAAATACATACCTTTTGACATTCCCCTTGCGGCAAGTTGAACGGATCCGCCACCACCAGAAGGCCTTGTCGCCGATGTCTGAACAACTGCTGCCGCTTCTCTTCGTAAGAGCCGAATTGAGTGCTGACTGAGGTTGGATCCAGCGGTTCCTCTTCATTGGCTTGCGAAATCTTGAGCGCCTTCTCCTGGTACTTAAATGAACCCACACAAACAAATCAACCCACATAACTCAAACATATCAATAACCAACCTTTTCGAACGTCGTCTGAGGTTGAGACCCGGCTGTAGTCCTCACTTCTTCACGGCACTCCCTGTCGAGATTCATAGCGACGACTTTGTTCTCGGAGTAGAGCTTGCAAAGGTGGTGATGAGTGCCAAAGAGCGTGAATTCCCCAGTGTCGGTAATCTCGTGAAGCGTAGGAATTCGGAACAGGCATATCTTCCTCCTTCAGCTTGCGCTTAATCCTAAAATCGTTAATACTGAGCCACTTGAACTTTAAGAACAAAAAACGAGAAATCTTACTGGAAGTATTTCTTCCCCTCGACCTTTTTGGACATTTGGAACGTACGGTAGCCTAGCTCTCCTTCTTTCACCGCCCTCATTTGCCCGAAGTGCTTCGTTTTCATTGAGCTAAAGCTTGCAAATATAAAAACATGAAATTAAATACACTGTAACTTACAGTACGACTCAATCCTCCTTCCTTTGCGCCTTGGGAACGTGATTTGATATTGTTTGTGGCGACAACTTGCGGCCGAAGTCTCGGAGAATGTAGGCGGCGACGTCCTTGAGCTTCAGCTGCTTTTCACGAACTTCCTCCAGCCACCTGACGACATCGGCATTGCTTGTCCAAGCTTCATTAGTCCACACCTTCATTATAGAGCACTAAAATTAACACCTTAGAGTAAACAAGAAAATCGACTGGACGAGAAAATCGACGAGTTACGGTAAACAACATCTTCAAAAAAGAGCAGTTTACAAAGCGCGTGTAAGACTGACAAAACAAAGAACTATGTCATCGAGTGCATCCTAGTTTTATAGCGTGGATTCAAATGAAGAACGAATGCAAAACTGGGCAAAAATTCCAGAATTAGAAAATTTCACAAACGTTTGTCAAAAATTCCAGAATTGGAAAATTTGACAAACGTTTGTCGAAAATTCCAATTCTGGAAGCACCAAAATATTCAAGTTGGCGCCAAATGATATGATGAAAATTTTTGCGAAATGTTTCGCATTTCATATGAAAATTTTTGCGAAACGCCCCTGCACCGTTTAATACTGTGTTTGATTAACTAATTTTAGTAAAGGGCCACCGGGCCGCCAAAAGTACGGCCCATTTTTTAATTTGATATGATAGTGATAAGGGCTTTGAATTCCCTGCCTGATATGGTAATGATATGATAACATCCTTGAATTTTTTGCGTGATATGATAGTGATATGATGACGCTGGTATGATACTGATCTGATAACCCTATCATATCATATCACGTGATAGCGGGAATGTTCTGATGTCAGGGAACCTCTGGTTCCAGTGCCATCCTACTCTTCAAACATACTCTTTTCTTGCTGGGTCAAACCTTCGCAAGCTACCCAATTTTCTGAATCGATTTTGACGTGAAAACATTTTTATGTGATTTTTCATGAAATTCTAACTCTGAAAATTTGATATCATCTTGTGAAAAGTCAGTAAGATGGGTAGAAGAGGGGGAGGCGATGAAAACCAAAGTATGTGGCTTCTGGCTGGTTTCCTTTATTTTGATGGTCATTTGGATGAAATGGCAAAATTAAGGTATTTGCTGTCAGCAAAGTAGTTCTGGAAATGATTCCAATCGATTGCTCGATTATTTCTGGCCTTATGAGTGACTTAACCCACTAAAAATGGATTTAAAAAATAGAGTGTGCACCCAGCCGGATTTGAACCTGAGTTTGAAATATTCGCATCTCGATGTGTACCCCCCCACAGCCCCTTAAAATTCAAAAACATAATTACTTTTGAATTTTGCGCAAAGAAAAAATTTGAAAATTGACTGAAATTGTGATGCTTGTAATCCATGTAACCTAAGGTTTGTTACTGATTTTATTTTTACTTATATCGCATTAGCTTATTTGCAAACGGTTCCTCACATCAAGAGCATTAAAACAAGCCATCACTTGCTCCGAAAACACGCAAATTTTAAAGATGTCAATGGTGTTTTTGGAATATATGCCAAAAAAGTTCGTCTCGTTTTGCAACTGTAACTGGCCTGATATATCAAGCTACTTTTCAAACCTCAAAAAAGGAGGCTGAGGCCTTATAGAGGAGTAAATTTGCTGCATTTTGGTACATAAGAGGTGTGCAAAAAATGCAAATTTAGGGTGTTTTATGCAAAAGTTAGACAGAAAACGCGAAAAACCCTAATTTTACTCGGAAAAATGCCAGTTGTATGCTTTAAACGGTCTCTAGTTTCTAAAATAACAACTTTACAAAAATCGGCTCAACTATTCTTGTAGCTGAATGTCTGGCCTATCTTTTGGTATATAGGTCATATGAAAAAGTCTGTGGTTTTGCATTTTTTTCCTGTCGTGTATTTTCCTGTCGTAGTATATGGTCACATCGGCTCCTCAGCTACTCATCCATGCCCAATCTGTGAATATCCAAAAACAGCCTTCAAGGAAAACAACAAACATTCCAAAGAACACTTTTCTCGCTTGAGCAAGGGCATCACAGGTTTTTTTATTTGCCATTCATTAAAGCATCCAATATATCGATTTGTTGACCAGGTTTCGCTACAACACGCAAGATGGGCAAACGCTTACGCAAAAGCAACAGACTATTCTTCACCGTGAATGCCACAGTTACAAAGTCGCAGCTTCTCCAAATCCCGATATCAAACATTATTCCTCCTTCTCTGCATCTAATCCAAGATCTTTGCCAAGGCATTATTGAAGCGATTGAAGCAGCATAGCCATCAATGATCTCTCAGTTGGAGGCTGTGTTCGTGGAACTGCAGGTGGACAGACGGGTATGGCACCAGCGTTTCACAGGTTTGTAAACTATAGTATTGTTGTTTCCACTTAATTGCTTACATTCACAGGAAACCATGTGAGAAAACCGCTAAGTGAAGAAGGACCTCAGAAGATAATGACCGTCATCCGCAAAAATGCTCTGCATAAGGAGTTTTTTACGCTTCTAACACTGCTAGGCAAATGCAAAGTTTGGCGAAAAATGAATTTTATCGGCCGAAGAAATTGAAAACTTTCACCAGTGGTCTGCAACATACTTCCACACTATAAGAGTACGTCTTTCGCTGCGCAATAAATTAAAAAAAAACAATGTTCAGAACGCTTTTCCAAACTGGGCGATTACACCCAAGTGTCACATCTTATGTCAGCACGTCATCGAATTCATGAAATTACACCGTTTTGGGGCCTACTTTCTGAACAGTCAATTGAAGCACTGCATTGCAAGGTCAACGGAGACGAGAGAAGGCTGTGTGGAATTCGTGAAAGAAAGAAAACGTTGAAGAAAATTATGGAGGATTCATTTGTCAGGAACATCTTATTTGATAGGAAGAAAGATTTGATGTGATTTATAGTTGTATTGTTTTTATGGGCGCCCTAAACCACTCCAAGAAAAAAGAATTTAATTTTTACTATAAATTGAGATCAGAAAAATACTACTCTTTGAAAAGGTATTAAAAAATATCGAAAAATTTTTTAAAAAAGAAAAAAGGAATTTGAAAATGCCCAAACTTTGTGATCTCAAGCAAAAAAATCGTGGCGTTTTGTTTATTTGAAAGTGATGAGGTTTTCAAATTTTAAGGGGCTGTGCCCCCCCTTTAAATATTTTTCACCAAAAATATTTTATTTGCATAAAAATAAAAAATAAACAAGGTGGATCGACTCCTTACAGGCACCTGATGAAAAAAAACGGGTATCCGAACCGCCGACCCTAAAAAGGAGACACATTTTCACAAAAAGTAGACACTTTTTCGCCAAAAAGACGCATTTTCCGTTTTATCCATTTCTATTTGTTGAGGTTTTTACAATTGCAACCAAAAAAGTATTTTTAAAACCGCGCCATTTGTGTCACCAGGGATGTGTATAATACGGCATGATAAAAAATAGGCCGTTTTTAGGCTTAGGCCTATTTTAAGGTACAGCCTATTTAGACCGTATACCGATTTTAGGCCGTTTGCTTATTTTAGACCGGAGAACTTTTTCAGATTGATTGAGTAATCTATGCTATTTAGTTGGTTTAAACCGACATCTCGCTTTTACCGTATTTCCTCTAATAAGCGCCCCCCCCCTGATTCAAAATCGTGCTCTTGGCATCATGTTTTTTACAACTTTTTGATCACTTCTCTCAGGCAAGCTACCGCCCATTTTGTAGCCAGAAAGATAAGCTATTAAATGGTTGGTAACTTGCCTGAGAGAAGTGATCAAAAAGTGGGTCAAAAACACAATGCCAAAAACACGATTTTTAATCAAGGTGCGTTAATTAGAGGAAATACGGTATGTATATGCATAAAAATGTTTTGTGCACAACGCTTGCGTAAATTAGCATTGAAAAATCAATGGTTTTTAATGTCGCCAAACCTGTTATATCAGTAAGCACATTGTTATTTTGGAAGAGCTTAACCCGAAATGCTACTTAACACTTGCCCGGTCACGCGTGGTAATTGCCGCAAATAGGCTCAGAATTTCTCGCTGATTCTTTTAGCTTTTTCCATATATTTTAGTGGACCTTATTTTTTTCAAAAGCCTTCGATTTTTCAATGTTTATTTTACGCAAGCGCTGTGTACAGAACATTTTTATGCATAGCAAAAAGCAAGATGTTGATTAAAACCAGCTAAATAGCGTAGATTACTCAATAAAACTAAAAAAGTACCCTGGCCTAAAATAGGCCGTTTATTAAAATAGGAAAGCGGCCTAAAATCGGCATACGGACTAAATAGGCCGCATATGTATATGCACATCCTTGAACGGCACTCATTTTCTTAGATTTGTCCAAATATAAGCAGACGCCGTAAGGTGCCAACTCACCGTGTGTTTTTGTAAAAGCACGGTCGTTTCTTATTCTGACCTTTCTCTGGAGGGTCGTCATTTTAGAGATGGCCGTTATATTACAGTCAACCGTTTTGCTAAATCATTCACGGTAGATATATAATCCTTCTTTATAGTTTCGCTGAATACGTTGAAAAATGTCTGGCTGGAAGGCTTACATTGGTTGGTAGTCTACTATGAAAATAGATTTATTGATTAATTTCGTAGATACTTTGACCGAGAGCTGCGAGGGGATTGAAAAGGCTGGTTAGTTAGTTTTAATTGATTAAATCTGGATAGGCTAATTGTAGCTGTTTGTAGCGATCATCGGCTTGGCGGATGCATGTGTTTGGGCTTGCTCAGAAGGTGAGAACCAGTTCAAGGTAAGTGTGTAGTTATCTTCGTTGAGCAGAGTGGACATATTTTAGGCGACTGAGACCGAATTGAAGGCCCTCTGCTCCCTCTTCAATGACTTGGCTTCTGTCCCAATGGTAGGATCAATTTTTCGATTCTGTCTTCTGCTTAATTTAATCTTATAATTCAGGTCGGCGCTGATCTCGAAGGCACTCACTACATCGGTGAGCGAACGTTTTGCTTTTCCATCCATTCTCATTAAATATAAATTCTTAGTTCCTAGAACGGAGGAGAATCTGATATTCGGCAAAAAGGACAAGAATGGCTTCTTCGCGTTCAAGACTACAACTGGTGCCTTTTTCTGCATTTCTAATAATATTTCTAATAATTCCAAATAATATGTTTTCTTTGTTTAGCTGTTCTTATCGCTGTGTTCCATGGGGAGGGCGCTGCTGGAAGCGAGGCTCGATTGGCTGTGGAGAAGATGGGTGCATACTTGACCGAAAGCGGCTATTAATTTGTTTGTGTGACCAATTATATGAATGTGTGTTGTCACCAATAAAGATGCTTAAAATATATGTTTGATTATGGGTTAGCTTTCGTTTGTCATCCTGTTGTTGTTTACGACGCTGAAATCATGTTATCGGGGTCGAGTCTATTATGGAACACTGATTCCCTTTATCTATTGTCTAATCGTTGCTAAGGAGATGGTCGTCAAACTAAAACTTTATTTTTGGTCTGAACTAACCACTTTTACATACCACTTTCACAATTTAAAAAAACATCGAAATAATTTCCAATAAGTTAAAATGCTAGGTCACAGTTTTTTCAGTGAATACATTAAATAAAAGTGATATCATACGAAGCTTTGGTGATCACAAATCAAGTAATTTCCGCTTTCATCCAATTGGATTAAATTACTGTATTTATACAGTCATTAAAAAAGAAATTTAAAACAAAATGTTGGATTAGTTACGGTGTAACCAGCCTAATTTAATGAGTTTCAATATGTGTGTGGAGACTAGATTACAAATCAAAGTAGACAACAATAAACAAGATTAAAATGATTTTTTTCATTTTAGTCGAGAGAATGAAAACTTTTTCATTGAGTGAAATTTTTTGGAAACACTGGTCACAATGTGCCTGTTTTGAAAGTTTTCTGCAATCAAAATAAGTGTGCCGTTTATAAGTCACAATCAGGGTTGTTACACAGTTAGCTCGATTTTTCCAAAAAAATTGCCCTTATTTCTTGTTTTTATGCTATTTTTTCTCTAAAATTTTGAGCACATCACCCCACCTTTGAAAGCCTACAGTGTTGGATACCCAATGTTATAAAAATTTCTTGGTTTAGTTTACAAAAATATATATGTTTTATTACAAACGCTTTCGAACTATTTCGAATTAAAAGTTCGAAAATAATTCGAAAGTTTTTAGAACAAAACCAAGAAATTTTTATAACATTGGGTAGCCAACATTGTAGGCTTTCAAACGTGGGGTGATCTGCTCAAAATTTTAGAGAAAAAATAGCATAAAAACAAGAAATAAGGACAATTTTTTTGGAAAAATCGAGCTAACTGTGTAACAACCCTAGTCTCAATATACTAGGTTTGTAAAATTTGCCGGTAGAAGTCTTTTTGCAGATCATCTGTAATTTTACCAGTATTTACCGATGCATCGGTAAATTACCAGTAATTCATCAGCGTTGCTGAATGGAAAGGTTTTCAGAAAACTTTACAGTCAACCCTCGTTAATCAGCCACCCTAGGGACCGGCCTCAGGGTGGCGGATTAACGAGGTGGTGGATTATCGAGGTGCGATTACCCTACCTTTACTTAACTTTAGCTTTTTTGGGACCGGCCCTAGGGTGGCGGATTATCGAGGGTGGCGGATTAACGGGGTGGCGGATTAACGAGGGTTGACTGTAATTTTTTTTCAAAAAATTTAATTTTTTTCTTTTTGGTTTTGTTGAGAACTTTTCTTTTCTTTGATGTATTAATACCCAAAATGTAGCTCGTCTCTCTGGCTACAATTCAGGTGGTAAGTTTCACGACAGTGAATTTTCTGCAATGGTCTGCAGAAAATGAGTCGAAAACACAATGCCAGAATAAAGATCTATTTTGTTTGGGCTAAAATTCCCGCAGTAGATTACTGATTTCTAGCAGCAAATACATACAAATGTTTATTTATCGGTGTTTTTAAAATCGTAAAATTTATTTTTTTTGGATCTACATATAGGCCTGAATCTCTAGTTTCCGATGAGCTATCAACTGGCTCTATGTTTTTAGAAAAAATAGAAAAAAATCTATTTTTATCATTTTTACACATCACATCGAGCCAGTTGATAGCTCATCAGAAACTAGAGATTCAGGGATACGTATTGATCTAAAAAAATTAATTTTTCAATTGTAAAAACACTAAGAAATACTCATGTTTATGTATTTACTGCGGGAAATCAGTAATTTACTGCGTGAAATCAGTATTATTATATATTATTTTGGGGTGTGTTTTCAGGTACAGCCTTTTGTTTGCCATCCTTAAAAATGGTAATGAATCGTATCACCATTACAGTCAAACCTCGATTTAACGGTTTCTTTTGAGACCCCATGGGGGCCCATTAAATCGAGGTTTCACATAATATCAAATTTGCTATTAAAAGTCGGTTTTACACAAAATTTTGATACAAAAACAGGCGAAGTAAAATTTCTAAGCAAGCTAACAACCAGATATGAATGTGTCACACCAAAATATACATTACTATAGAGCATCTTCAAATTAAACGATGAGGTGTCCTTGAGGAGTTATTCTTATGGCGGAAGTTAGAACAAAAGCTGAAACTTATTTTTATTAGTTATAATTGCGAAAATGCGAGTAAAAAGTTCTGCCAATAAAAGGAAAAGCTGCAGTAGCCATAAATGCCCAGTTGTAGCCAATGTACTTTAGCAAGTATTCAGAGCTTAGTGCCAATAAAATACCACTGAGTGTCTGCAAATGTTGTGGTTTTACAGATATACAAAACTCGCCGTTATTTCATTGTAATAACACCCCCAATTCATTATAAGTCAACCTCGCTATAGCATCCACCCAAAAGTTCTATCCTGCCTAGGGTCCACTTATTTTAGCCCGGTTTTCGACGTTACAGTCATACCTGATATAAGAGCACCTCCGATGAAAGGGCACCTTGGTGCGGTACTGAGGGGTGCTCTTATATCCAGATTCGACTGTATTTACCAAAATTGGTTGGTTGGTCTGGTTACGATAATCGCAAGGATTCCGATTTTACCGGTCATTTACGGACACCCTATTTTCAAAAACAGGTGTCCGATTACAGGGACCCGCGGGTCTTCATGGCGAGAATGCAAGATTTTGGAAAGATGGCAGGTAAAATCGGAATCCTTGCAAATTTTGTGACTAGATTGACCAATCATTTTCGGCAAATAACGCCAAAATCGAGCTACGAAAAGTTCGGATCCTATGGGGGGAAGGAACTTGAAAGGGTGTCCGTTTATGGATGTCCTACTGTAACTGTGGGGATGGGATGGAGCTAGTGGTTTGGATTATTTACAATGGAATAGCGCCAAAAGTGTATTTGCTTTATACCGTAGCCACGATCAAGCAGCCGTAGTTGGTGGTCTTGTGCTCAATCCCAAAACACCTAACTGCGGCGGTGATGAACAGAGCGTGAGTGGCTGCTAGACACACAAACATCATAGTCAACTGCAAAGTATTGCCAATACATTAAAGCAGGGTTGCCATGTGTCCTTTTTAAAAAGATTTGTCCTTTTTTTGGCACCCCAAATCTTTTAAAAATAAAATGTCCTTTTTAAAAAGATTTGTCCTTTTTTTCTCTCAGCGTCCTTTTTTGTCCTTTTTTTTACAAATTGGCGCCAAAAATCAAAGAAAACATTTCAAATTTATAAAATTTCCGCCTGCGGCGCAGTTTTTCATTCAAACTTTCGTTTGCCTTCACACTTTGTGTCGTTTTTCACTGTTTTTTTGTTTTATTTCTTTATCGTTATGTTTCAGTTGCTATGACTAATCCGAAGCGAAAGAGCCAGTACAAGCCTGAGTTTGCAAAGGACTTCAGCGGAATACGGAAGGGAAAAGACGATTTTCACGCTCATTGCATCCCGTGTAATGATGAAATAAATCTGACTTCAATGGGCAAAACAGCAATCACTCAGCATCAGGAGAAACCAAAGCACAAGGAGAATGCAAAGGCTGCCAATACAACAAGGTTTTTTCGTTTTGAGTGCTTTTGTTACTTCCCTGTCTTTAGAGCTTTTTCGAATTTTATGCCAAGCCGAAATACGCCAACTGCGGTTGATGACAAGATAGCTGCTGCCGAAGGGGCCTGGGCTTTTCACGTCGCTACTCATAATCAAGCTTTTGCCTCGACCGACTGTTGCTCGTCTGACGCACTCTTCCGTACGATGTTCTCTGATTCTGAGGTCGCAAAAAAGTTTAAATGTGGACGAACGAAAACTCAAGCAATTTTAAAAGGTTTGTTCTTCTTTGATTTCTGCTTATTGATTTCTGCTCTGTAGGTGTGCTGGCGCCGTTCTCCGTCGAATCTCTGCTGAAGGATTTGGGCAAACAACCGTTTTCGATCTCAACTGACGCGTCCAATCACAAGGAAATCAAGCTGTTTCCGCTCATCATCAGGTTCGGTTGACTTTGTTTGACCTTTGTTATTTGGAATTGGTTCAGGTTCTTCACCGCTACCAAAGGAGTTCAAGTTCGTCTGCTCGATATGAGTGATCTGCCAGGAGAGGATTCGCAACTGGTGGCCGTCTACATCTCTCAAATTTTGGAAAAGCACGGTCTCGAATGGAAGAACCTCGTTTCGTTTTGCGCCGACAATGCACCAGTAAACTTTGGAGGACCTCGGATGCAAGGACCAAACAACGTGTACAAGAAACTGCTCCTGAAGAAGAAGAACTTGATTCCAGTCGGATGCCCAGCTCATATCTTTCACAACGCCGCTCAGAAAGGTGCTGATCGCTTGCCGTTGGACATTGAGGCCATCGTCTTCAAATTGGCCAGCTACTTCAAAGGATCGACAAGACGACATGAGCAGTTCAAGGACGTCTGCGACTTCCTGGAGGTTAGTTGCTTGATATATTGTCATGGTTCACTTTTGTTTTCAGAATAACTACGAAACGATTCCTTCGCACGGTCCGACGCGCTGGCTGACATTGGGCAAAGTGATCAACAGAATTCTGAAGCTCTGGGACCCGTTGACTGCTTTTTTCGGATTTGGGAACAAGGCGCCGTTAATTCTAGAGAAGTTTTTCGCGTCAGAGGAATCGCTGCCAATTCTTCAGTTTCTGCACAGCATTTTGGCCGTCTTCGAGAAGCCGCTTCTTCATTTTCAAGTTTATTTGTTTCCTCTTCACCCTTTTTTATTGTTTCTTCCTTTCAGAAGGCAAAAGCATTATTACCAGAACTCGTGGAAATAGTCGACTCGTTCAAACAAAAAATTGTGGAGCGCAATGAAAAGGAATTTTGGGGCAACGACTGCAACATCTCTTCAACGATTGGACTTGGAAGTGAAGAAAAGGCTGAGCTCGAGTTTCCAGGTTTGTTTTTGATTGGTAAGCATGGGGAATTGCAACTTTTTGCTTCAGGAATTCTACTCGACGGTCATCAAATACATTGACAAGTGGTTTCGCGTGGAGTGCCTGCCGTCAAACATCTCGTGGATCATGTTAAAGCGGAAAGAAATCGACTACACCGAGGTTGTTGAGCTAGCAAAGCAAGTGGCAACCGAAATCGCAGAGAATGATGAGCTCTTCAACGAAGTCGTGGAAGTGAACAGAATGCTGCGCCAAATCCCGGATGAAGTTTTCGATGCGGATCCAGCTGAAGTCAAGTGGCAAAAGACCTTCAAGGCAAGGATTTTCGAATGATTTTTTTATTTTTAGAACAATGACTCGCTGCCGTGCCTCTACCGTCTCGTCAGCACCATCTTATCGATTCAGCTGGCCAATGCTTTCGTTGAGCGGGTCTTCTCTTTATGCAAAGCGCAGTGGACAGACGCAAGGAATCTACTCCAGGTGGAAACGGTGAAGGCTCTTCTTCAAGTGCGCGTCAACTTCGATATCGATTGTGCCACCGTCTACCAGCTGATCATGAAAAACGGAGAACTTCGAAAGAAAATTCAGAATGAGCATAAATATGATTGAAATTGATTTTGTGGTACTTTTTTGGTTGAAATGTTATGATTTTATGTATAAATGCAGAAATAAATTGATTAAGGGCAGTTTTAGTGTGTTTTGGGAAATGTCCTTTTTTAGACCCGAAATCTTTCTTTTTTTTTAAATGTCCTTTTTTTTTAAATTTTGAGTTGGCAACCCTGCATTAAAGTGAATTTTGAAAAACAAGTTAAGCTTTGAGACTGACCCAAATTAAGTACACATATCTTCCAAAATAAGCAGTTAGGGCATGTAGTCAGCAGAAGCACAGTCGTAGATAGGTGGCTATGGAAAGAGATATCTAAAATTAGTTAAGGATAAAAATTATATTCTGTTTGAACTACAGATGGCCGACCCCATTTTAATGAACGTATTCAGGAAATCTTATAGGAACTAATTACTTAGCAGAAATTAAATTTGCATAGAGACCCCCAAAGAGATACTGACTGACACAAGAATATTTTTAGATTTGCTATATTCAAATAGCTAATACTTTAAGCATCGAATAGATTCTTGCCTGAAAGCTGGTTTTATCGGTCAAAATCCCCAGCCTATTCTTCCCACACGCGTTAGCTACACTGCCCAATAAAGGCCATAGCCATGAAGAAGTCGTCGCTAATGAAGGTCAAACCAAAGGTCTGCAAAATAAAACTCAAAAACACATGGAAGTAAACTGAAACCACAATAATAATACGTAAATCAGCAAAGTGCCTGAATCACGCTGAGAAG